>PVHP010004796.1:0-69091 GCA_004024765.1 Zapus hudsonius | reverse complement strand
CAGAGAAAGACGAGATGAACAAGGGGCCCACAGCCACAGCCATTAAATCAACACAGGATTAGCCAGTGGAACAGAAACCAACGATTTTCGACACAAAGACCCCTAAGCTCACAACCTTAAAGCAAACTTATTACTCATCCACCAAGACTCAGGGAACTATGCGGAAGAGGGGGCGGAAAGATTGTGAGAGCCGTGGTGGGGGAGACTATCCAGAGGTACGGACAGGAGAAATTGGCTGATTACTAGTCTATCCATGGTCCCCTGTCACAAGGACTGATCCAGACGACCCATGGAGGAGGTTATCCAGTTGAGGGGGGAGGGGAGGGCAGTGGGGAATTGGGGATAACAACTCATTGTTTGCCCACTAAATAAATGTTGTAACTCATTATGGACAATTAAAAAAAAAAAACAGCTTCTCTTTGACCCATCTCTTCCAGGGTATTCTTACCCTGCAGGAAGTAGAAAGACAGCCATAACATGCAGAAATGGTGGCTATTGAGGATAAAATGATCCCATTCCAAGTGCCTCCTGGGGCCACATGGATTCTGTTTTGAGTTCTCACAGTCACCCTGGAGCCCATTCAAGATGAGCCCAGTGATCCTTCCACCTCCTCACCGCTCATCTCCTGAGAAAAAGTCCAAGCTGCATGCTGTATGTGGGCTGTTAAGTGCCTCCTCATCAGAGCCCAAGTCTATAACCTATATCCAGGATGGGGCGTGGTGTGGGTGCTCAACATTCATTTGATGAGTAAACCAGTGAAGTGAACTCCTGAGGCACAGACCTCTTACCTGAAAATTGAGAAATGGTTGAAGCAGGTGATTACTGGGTTCTCTTTGAGTGATGTCATCCTCTCCCAGGAGCCCAGGTTCTCTTGACCTTGTCTTTCTTTCCTCCATAGAACCCATCCCCCTGTGGTGTACTGGTATCTCTTTTTCTCAGCTAGAATGCCAAGCTCTCAAGGCCTGTCACATTTATCTATTATGTTTCCTGTTCTATCTCCAGTGAAGGGCCACAACAATGCACATAAAAGCCATTGTAAAAAACCTTTTGAATGAATGAATGAATGAATAGATGATAGCTTTTCCAGTGGAGAAACTGAGGCTTAGAGGGCTTCAGTAACATGCCTGCATGACTCAGACAGCAAGTGGTAGAGTCGGGCTCACACAGAGGCTGTCTGTGACTCAAAAGCCCAGGCAAGTAGTCTATACAAATGAGTTCAATTAAGTGGACAAATTTTTCAGGGGATACATAATACAATCCAGGTGTAAAAAAATAGGGGAGTTTTTGGTAACCACTGCTGCAGCTTGCTCAGCGAGAGATGGATGTGTGGTTGATAGGGGAACTGATATGATTTTCAACAAAGCCTGCAAATTAATCATACTTAATGAATGTGACTAATGTGTTAAAGGAACAAGCGATTAAAATATTAGCATGTCTGAACTTCTCCTCCCTGGGTAATTTCTTCTTCTCCCTAGGGTTACCATCTTTCAAAGAGGAAGGGGCATAGAATTACAGAAACAGATTTTATGGAACAGAAATGCATTGAAATGGCTTAAATTGGGGACAGTCTGTGCAGCACTAAGCTGGCTGTCACTCTTCACATCTCGCTGCTCAAGCGAGGGATGTGGGCTGAGGGGAGACACTGAAACTGTCACAAAGACGGGGAGTGGAGATGGGAAGTCAGGCATTTCTCTGGGTAATGGTGTGGAAACAGGAGATAGGCATGGGGGGGGTCTCTTTAGAGGGAGGCAGTTGTCATTCTGTGTAGGCTCAAGGTGACATGAAAGTAACTGAGGAGAAATGTTCCCCAGAGGGAGCTTCACTGGCTTTGCTCATTATCCAGAATCGTAGGTAGAACCGTAGGCTTCTCAATATAAGACAACAGTCACCAGAGAACCTTGGCATAGTCTCCTTAGAACACCCTGGCTTCCTCGTTCTATTGCCACTGCCCCCATAGAAACATCTTAGAATATAGTTCATGTTCTTTTTTAAAAAAATATTTTATTTATTTATTTGAGAGAGAGGGAGAGAGAGAGGCAGACACAGAGAGAGACAGAGAGAATGGGCTCGCCAGGGCCTCCAGCCACTGCAAATGAACTCCAGACACATGGGCCCTCTTGTGCATCTGGCTTTACATGGGCACTGGGGAATTGAACTCAGGTCTTTCTGCATTGCAGGCTAACGCCTTAACTGCTAAGCCTTCTCTTCAGCCCTGGTTCATGTTCCTGACCTAGGACAGTCTACTGTCCATTGGTGTCCTGCTATCTTTGGGTCAAGTTTCCTATAATTGTTTAAACCTTAGTTCCCACCCCAAAATCCTCTTCAGTTAGGCAGAAAATGACTGAACAAAGTGGTCATGATAGTAAAGGACTCAGATCAGCATGCTATCGCTCTTCCTGGCTGAAGTCCTCTCCCATCATGCTCTCTGTGAGGACCACATGTAATGCAGCCAGAGCTGTAAGTATGGAAGAAAAGACAACTTTGTTTTCTATTCCTGACATGTCAATGACAGTGTCTTAAAACTAGACAAACATGTTGTTCTACAGTTTTGGAGGTCAGCAGCTGAGGAGGGATCAGTGGGATTGTTTCTGGTGGAAAGATCTAGAAGAGAATCGGTTTCCATGTCTTTTCCCCTTCCAGCAGTCTAGAACCTTCCTCCTATCATGTTTAAAGCCAGCAACCTAGCATCTCTCTTCTTTCTGGCTCCTGCTTCCCTCTTGTGAATATCTAGGTGGGCTCACTAAGCAATCCAGGACCATCTCCTTGTCTTAACATTTTTAAACCACTTCTCCAGAGTGTCCTTGCTATGGAAAGTAACAGATAACATGTTCTCAGTTTCTGGGGACTAGGATGTGGGCCTATTAATCTATCATAGTACTTATGTGTTAATATTCACAATTTGTAAATGCTAGCAAAGAGGTCTCTCCATAGAACTGAGAGAGGAGAAAATGCGGCTTCAATCTATGAACTCTGACTTCTGGTTTACACAAAACATCTATTTATCCATTTAAAAATATTTATTTATAAGCAGGGAGAGAAAGGGAAAGAAAGAGAGGGAGAGAGAGCGAGCGAGAGAGAGAGAGAGAGAGAGAGAGAGAGAGAGAGCATGGAGGCACCAGGGTCTCTTGCCACTGTGCCACTGCAAACAAACTCCAGATGGGCATTTGGCTTTGTGGGTACTGGCTGTCAGGCTTTGCAAGCAAGTGCCTTTAACTGCTGAGCCCACAAGTCAAATCATTCATCCTTTAAAGTTTCTCATCCTGCCCCTTCTTGCCTTTGTTCATGCATACAATCATGCATGGACTTAGCCTTACAAACTTCTTGGTCACTGAGAAGCTTGCCAAGCATTTATGTCCCCCAGGCTTATGCCAATTTTTTTTTATCATAGTTTACAAAAATAACAGCCAATAGTTATTAAGCTCTCATGAACAGAACACTGAACTAGGTATTTCACATGCATTATTTCTTTCAATTCTCATAGCAATTTCATGAGATATATATATATATATATATATATATATATATATATATTCAAGCTGAGAGAAGCAGAAAACTGACAGGTAGAGAAAATGGGTGCACTAGGACCTCTAGCCACTGTAAACGAACTCCAGATGCCATGTGCCACTGTACATCTGGCTTTACGTGGATACAAGAGACTCTAACTTCCATTCATAGACTTTACAGGCAAGCGCCTTAACTGCTGAACCATCTCTCCAGCCCAGCAATCTCATTTCTAATCCCTGTTTTACCCATGAGAAATCTGAAGCTCAGCATTGCTGAGTCACACATCTAGCAAGTTGGGGGGGGGGGGCGCAGCAAGGAGTATGCAAACCTGTCTGTCTTGATTTCCAGCCTTCAAAGAAACAGTAAGCCAAAACATGGATGCCAGCAGAAGTCAGCTTTGCCTGTACAGTATGTCTGCTGTTGTTAGACACCAGCTGCCTTCTTCCATAGGAGGACAGATACTGGGCAATGGCATTCCTCCTCTCCCCGCTGGGACAGCAAACTCACATCAAACACTTTCTTTTACTTAGGTGTCTTGGCATGGATCCTTTGTTTTTCCTGTCTTTTATTCGTGTAGAAAATGAAGTTATTCTTATGATTGTGCTGGTTTGAATGAGCCGCCCCCCATAGCCCATGTATCTTGAATATTAAATCCTTGACTATTGGCAATTTGCTCGTGAAGACTGTGTTGCTTGGGGTGGGTATTGAGGTGCTATAGCCAGATTCCCACTCTTTCTGCTACCTCCAGCTGATGTGACAAGATGTGACGCCCAGCCTCTGCTCTGATGTGCCGTGATGAAGCTTCCCCTTGAGACTGTAAGCCCTTCCTCCATAAGCTGCTGCTGATTGGGTGTTTTGTCCTAGTCACGAGAAGGTAGCTGTTACAATGATGGACATTTACCCAGCATTATTCACTGGGTGCCAGGCAGAGTTCTGTGAAGGTCAGTGGTAGTTGCTCTGGAGGTGTGTATTTCCTGCGGGTGAACTCAGTGTGGTAAAACAGTACAGTAGAGCCTCTGGGGTTATTGGGATGGTCAAGATTGATCTCTGAGGAGAGTTAAAGGAAAAAGTGGCTGTTTCTCTGTGGGGGGAAGAGAGAGGAAAGGGGAACAGAAATGAGTGACAGGGATCAAAGGGGGGATGTGGAGCAGAGAAGTGGTAAAGCCAGCAAGCCTTCACTTGCTACTCGTCTACTAGCCTTCACCCCAGGGACTTTGTACATATTAGAACATTTTCTCTCCCCAGTGACTTTACCAGGTGGACACCAGCATTATGACCTCTACTTTACAGATGAGGAAACTGAGGAATTGAGAAACTTGCCCAGGTTATAACAAGTAGTGCTAAGAAACCCCAGGAGTTTATATACAATCTGCCATGTATGTGAACTGCTTGCGTTAGGACTCACCTTAAGTTAACTTTTTAATTTTTTTAACCTAAAAGTGAAACCAAGTTTTTCGCTATTCTATAGAGTAGAAAATCAGTATGAATGATAAATGCATACCATGAAAACAAATAAGATTATTCAGTTGTCTCTAGATTCAGTTGTCTGTGGACAGTTTTGAATCCAAGGCTTATTCTGTTTTTGAAGGGGGAGGATGGGATTAAATTTACATTAGCACCAAACTGAGGCTTTCTCACTGTCATGATCAGGACTGAAAGGTAAAAGGCAACCACTTTCTTGCTGTGTGACATAAGTAGTTTCCAGAACACTCTCTGCACTAGGATCTCATTTGAGCAAACCTGCGGGTCGGAGCACGGACTACCTTACCTACTGCCTGCTAGTGATCCAGCCCCCTGCCCTGAGCAAGGGTGTAAGATTCTGACCCCCACACCTCGATTACTGGTGTAGTCAGCCTCTCATTGCTGCACCCGACCAAAAGCAGCTTGTGGAGGAGCTTATGGTTTTGTTTTGGCTTACAGACTCAAGGGGAGGCTCCATAATGACAGGGAAAACAATGGCATGAGCAGAGGGGTGGACATCACCTCCACCACAGCACTGCAAACAGCAGCAGGAAGGTGTGCCAAACACTGGCAAGAGGAAGCTGGTTTATAACCCCATTAACCCGCCCCCAACAACACAACTCCAACAAGGTTCAATTCCAAGGCTGCCATCAGCTGGGGATCAAGCATTCAGAACACATATATTTGTGAGGGACACCTAGATCAAATCATCATAATTACAAATGAACTATGCTGGAAAACATGAAACCAACACATGGTATATGTTTAATAATTATAAGCCAGTGTCATCAACCTTTGCACATCCGCTCCATTGAATAATGATGATAAAGATTCCAACAGCAACCAAGGGATAACATTATCTTCAGGGTGACAGACTTCAGGAACTGTATTATCTCCTTTAAATTACAATGACCACATCCTGGGTTTCTCCCCATGAAGATTTTTTTTTTACTTTTCTTTAAAATCTTTTTATTTATTTATTTGCAAGCAGAAAGAGAGCTAGAGAGGAGAGAGAGAGAGAGAGAGAGAGAGAGAGAGAGAGAGAGAGAGAGAGAGAGAGAGAGAGAGAGAGAGAGAGAGAGAGAGAGAGAGAGGCCTGGGCTCCAGGGCCTCCAGCCATTGCAAATGAACTCCAGACGCATGCACCAATCTGTGCAATCTGGCTTTCCATGGGCACTGGGGAATTGAACCCTGCTAGGCTTTGCAGGCCAGTGCTTTAACCACTGAACCATCTCTCCAGACACTGATGAAGTTTTTGCTTTACCAAAGGATCATAATTTCAGCCACTGTATATTTCTGGTGGGCTCTGTGTTCTCAGCAACAGTGACCACCAAAGAAGGACCAGAAATGGGGAGTCGGACTCCAAGCCTCCTGGCCCCACCCACAAATAGATCTGTAGCCCCACCCCCAACACAGGGGTTCTCCTACTTCCCCCGTGCCCTGGTGATGTCCCAGGTCCTGCACTTCCTTCCTTCTGCCCTCGGCCAATGGCAGATGAGCTCCCAGACCACCTGGATGGTGGAAGTAGCTGTCATGTCACCATATTGTCACCATGTCGCTGCTGGCTGGTTTGAGTTCCTCTGGGGTCTCATGGGGCGCTGGGACCCCTGATCAGTACACTTTGGCTCTTCCAACAGGGCCGGTCTGGCAGTGACCTTGTTTGTACTAAGGGTCCTTGAGTGGCCAGTAGCTGGCAGGGCCTGTGGTTGCCTCTGTGGGCCTTGGTGGTGATCCAGGCCGAGGATGCCCACTTCTCCCTCCCTGAGTCCATGTGGGAGGATCAGGTCTGGCTTTCAGGTGCCCTGTGCCCTCACTCAGGTGGTACCCTGCCCAATGATGCCCTGGGCTTCAGGCCACAGTCTACACTGTGTAACTCATGGATGAAGTTCCAGACCAGCCTCCCACACGGATGTTTTTCTCACAAGTTTGACTTTGGGTGAGTTCCAAATGTTCTTCTCAATGAGGTAAATTTGTGGTCATACCAAGTTCACAAGGAAGACAGGAAGGTTACATGGGAAAACTTCTGTGTAAAGTCATTGGTATAGTTTGACACTTGGAAACTCGCCAGCTTCACCACTTATCCATTCCTTTCAGTGTCTTCTCTGTCGAACTCACCTCCAGAATGAATGAAAAACAACACAGCCAGTTCTAGGGTGGAGCAATATTTTCAAGCACCCAGCCAGAAGGTCTTCAAACACCCTTATGTAATCCTGAAGGAGAAGAGACAGAATGAACATGCTGAATTTTTCAGGTGAGCAAACAGACTACCAGAAGCAAAGTGACCCACACAATGGAGACTCTAGAGGACACGGCCTCCTCCCAGAAGTGGGTTTCACACACTGTGTCAGCAGATCCCAGTTTACCTTCTGGGATTTGCCTGACATTCTTTCCACACATTCTGCTTAGGAGAATGACATGGAAATACACAGGCAGTGTTCCTACATTCTAGCTGTTAAGAATGAATAGAACAGGATCTCCCGCTATATGCAAAGCTGCACTGGGCTCCCGTGTCCACTCTGGAAGTTAGCCATACTCTCTCTTCCTCATAGTCCTCCCTAAGCCTATTCTGATGTGCTATTTTCTGTATTGACTGGAGTTTGTGAGCTTTCTGCATGTTACATTGCCCCCTTGGGCAATTTTTTTAAACTATGAAGTTTATTCACACCTTTCTCTGCACTTTTCTTTTATGAGATGTATTGGTCTCACTATGTAACCCAGGCCGGCCTCAAACTCATGGCTCAGCCTCCCCAGTGCTGGGATTACAAGCATCAGCCAATATGCCTGGCCTTCCACTGCAATTTTCATATATTCCCACTAGCCAATAAAATGTTATATTTGCTGATTTCTTTATGACTTTGTAGCATAATAACTCTTTCCACTCTGTATTGTAATTCTTGACCTTGAGTTTAAGGGTGTTGGATGCCTCTTATTTTTTGTGCCCTACAATCTCAGATTTTGTATACAACCATGAAAGATTGTGTGTGTGTGTGTGTGTGTGTGTGTGTGTGTGTGTGTGTGTGTATGAATTAATGTAAAGGAACACCAGTAGGTTTTAGAGAAACTGTTCAGGACAGACGTAGAGTACCCTGCTCCATTCCAGAGCCTATTCTAGGGATCAGGAGGTGAGAAACCAGGGCGGAGAAAAGCTATAGTAGCCGATGGGAAAAAGCTTCTCTGGAATTTAATAGCTGAAAGGGTTCTTATAAAAACTGATGTCATGTTATTTTTCAAAGCAGGTAAATAATGTCAAACCCCAAGGCCAAAACCTTTTTCTATAATGGTGCTCTGAGTTTATAGCTGACATGCTCATCAAAATCCATCAAGGTAGATTATGGAAACAGGGGTAGGGACAGTATTGGGTGGGTTTGGATAGACTTCAGTGTGGGAGAAGAAGTTTGCACTGTGTTAGATAGCATCTGTTTCATGAAGATTACTAAGGCATTTCGGTTCTCTGATTAAACAACTCCAAAAATGTTCAAATGACTTAAATGTTCTCTTTTTCTAGATGATATTTCCACAACTATCTTAAAGTTAGAACTAAACCTAATATATTTGATTGATACATTTTGTCCAACATGGTAATTTCCTAAAGGTTTCTTGATGACTCAGTCCAATAAAATACAATCTGCAGTATGTACAGAGAATAGTAGGTAACTAGATTGCATTTGTCACCAAATCTCTGAATGGGGATGACAGTCATTCTGTTTAATGTTCTTAATTCCCTGTCTAAGTGTTTGTAGCCTCTGCTTTGAATGTAGAAAGGGGCACATGGTTCCTTTGTGTTTTAGGGAGAGATTATATCTCTTGAGTGTAATCTCAGGCAATGCCATGGAAATTGACTCAAGCCTGATGCCAGTCTCCACTGTCAGGTTGACATCAGGTAAAATAGTATATGATGCTGCCAATTTGATTCCACAAAGCCATAGTTGTGAATCTCGTGTTACCACCATGCCCTGGTCCCCTCCCAAAATAAATGAGAGGGTTAGTCAGGAAAGTATAGAGGGATTTTGATAGGATTCGTCCTTTCTCATGAATATTTGTTGCTTCCTTAAAGTGATTGACCTTGATAAATCAATCATCTGAAAGGCTGGGGAAATACTATATGTTTAAAAATTGATTACACAGGTGTGTATGGAAGAACCCAGAAGAACCAGGTAGAATTGCAACGGACTATGAAGGCACTGTGACATTGGGAAATCTTTCTTTTTCTAGAATAACATTAAGAGATCTTTCTTGTTGAAACACCATATTTTTAAAAGTGAGGGAATTTTAGTGTCCCCCTTTCTAAAAAGAAAACTTTGTGACAGATTTTCTAAAACAAATAGCATCTTTTGCAGAGAAATCTGCTTTCTGAAACATACTTAAAAGTTATAGCTGTAAATTCTTTTTTTGTCAGACATTTACAAATTGTATAAGAGAGAGAATATACTGCTCTTCTTTTTTTTTAAAACTCTATGCTCCCAAAGTATATGTAGGCAGTGATTATGTGTAAATGTTTGTTCATTTGTTACAAACATTTTGGTCTATTTTACATTATGCCCTACAGCAGAAATGTTTCACTTGAGAGTCACACACCGTGGAAAAGAAAGATAATGTCTTTTTAAGAAACTGTTACCTTGCACTGAAGATGGAGATATATGAAAATTTCCCTTTTTTCCCTTAAATGGAATAATGAGTTATTTTCCAGATTTCGGTATTTGCGTGCACACACAGTGATTGTATGCATGTGGGCATGCATGTGTGTGGGTGTGTTTCTGTGTGGAGGTCACTGGTGGACTGTGGGTATTTAGCTTGAGACTCTCCGCTTTATTTCTTGAGACAGCGTCTCTCCTTGAACCCACAGCTGATTCTGATGGTCTAGCTAGTCAGCTTGCCCCAGAGATCCTCCTGTCTCTACCTCCTTAGTGCAGGTATTACAGGCGGACTGCTAGGAACACATAGCATTTATGGGTGCTGGGGACCCAGACTCCAGTACCACACTGTGCAGCAAGCTCTTTGTCCTCCAAACCATCTCCTTGGGCCTCTAGATCGCATTATTCTGGATGCTGCCTATTGTGATAAATTGTGTCCTTCTGCGCTCACTAGTGGTTTGACTTGGAGACATATACTAATTCACTCCAAATCCTTAAGTTTTCTACAACTAAGGCATACTAACATCACAGAACGCTTATGATATTGGAATTCTTATTTTACAAATTTTAGCACCTCTTCCAGATAGTACATGGTAGACATATAAGGCATTTGGCCTTAAAAAGATGTTTGCACAGCAGGTTACCAGGTAGAGTAGATGTGTTTGAGACCTCTTCAGATCCAGATAATATGAGAAGTAATTAGTGTATTTGTATAATATGCTTTAGTTGAATATTCAGGAACTTTCAAATATTGCTGTTTATTATGTTGTTTGCTTTTTAACTTAATAAAATTAGATGTTACATATCCCCAATCAGAAGGAGTTCAGTTTGCAAACATTGTCTTATGATTCCATACTAATATGGTAGGTGGAAGCTGACTTAATTTTAATTTTAGTATTTTATACATTGGCTCTGCCCGTTTGACTATTTCTGAAACCATATTTTTAGAATTTGTTCTTTTGTTCTTATGCATCTCTGAAAATCTTCCCTGATATATACCCCACTCCAAGGTAGTCAACTACCTGTGTTTCTCACTTCCTGTTTGTCTTGCAGTCCCCATTTCTGTTATCCACACACGTGTCTAAAGAGAGTAACAGGGAAACAAAGAAAAGCTTTCTCCAATTTGGTAACTGCAGCTCCTGCTGCGGGTGTCACATTTGCTGCCACGAATGTGGGCACCCAGTTTGCTTGCAGTTTGAATGCTTCTGCTGATGCTTTGGCCACGTCAGAAATCAAGTCATCTGATATCCCAGAAGGCAAGAACATGACTTTCCAGTGGAGGCAAAGCCACTTATCTGCTATAGAAGCCAGAAAGTAACGCAGAAGCTCCAGCTGAAGTGCCCAGTTGAGGTACCCACGTCACCATAAGGGCTTGTAAAGCAACCCAAGTGGCCTGGGCGAACAGGTGTCCCTCTTCTATTGGTTGTGCCTGAGATCTGGGTGACCACTACTGCCCTTGTCACGGGCCACACTGGTGCATCTCGCAGGATCAGAAAGGGGTCTTCAGTCCTTGACCTTGAAGTGCCCTTCTATGAGTTCACCAGAGGTGTTTTGGGTTAAAAACCTGGACTTAAGGCCTAGGCTTTATTTATTTATTTATTTATTTATTTATTTATTTATTTATTTATTTATTTATTTATTGTCTTCATGTCTCCTCAGAAGAACTGAGAGCAAGCCTGTGCACTTCCAAATTGGTTGATTTAAAATATTTAAGGATTGTCAATAATGTATTTGCAAACATTAATGGGAAGTAGATTGAATTCATTGTTGAGTGTGTTTAAGCACCCAGTTAATAAAGCCATTGTTAAACACTGCTCAGTCCAGTCATAGACTTGAAAAGTGCAATGCTTTTGATAAGGGACTCTAATTAAAAGTTACAGATAGCACAAGATGTTTATGAAATCTATAATTGACTTTCTCATCTACTTGCTTGCACACATCTTCCTTTCTTGCTTTGTGTCAGGGATATAGATTCTACAGAACTCAGCCATTAGGATCAGACCAAATGAGCTGCTCATCTATCAAGTCATGGGACGCATTTTCCCCCAAAAGGACTTAGTTAATAGTCCTCCTGACTGTTTTCTCCTCTGCTGTATCACGTTGATGATAATCTTGAATGCATTCTTTGGGAAAGCGTTCTGAAAGCAGTGTTAACAGCTTCAAGGATTCAAGGTCTGGCTAGCTTCTCCTGCCTATAGGGCAAGCCAAGTGTTTTGGTCCCTCATGAGAGCAATTAAATACCATTCTTTAATTTTTTTTTGGTTTTTCGGGGTAGTGTCTCACTCTAGTCCAGGCTGACCTGGAATTCACTATGTAGTCTCAGGGTGGCCTTGAACTCACATCGATCTTCCTACCTCTGCCTGCAGAGTGCTGGGATTAAAGGCGTGCGCTGCCACACCCAGCTAATACCATTCTTTAATTTTAAGCAGTTGGTGAGGCTGGCATTATGGGTCATATCATGAGACCCTGTCTTAAGAAAACAAAAACAAAACAGGCAGTGGTGGGCTATTATTATCTTAGAGACCCTTTCCAGAATGGAAGTGCTTCTCTGCTGGGTTTGTTTCCACAGTGATTACACCGAGGTATTTCTCAGTTGAATTTAGTTGCTCAGCACTTCAAGGTGATAAAGGGTACCGAGTGCAGGTCAGAATTACTCACCTTTCTCCTTCTGCTTCCTGCCTGGTGCATGACCTGGCCTAAACTATAGTTAGACAAGCTAAACACAATGGAGGCATGATCCTCTCTCTGAGAATGAAGGAGCTGTGCCTATGTTGGTAGGTTTGGCTTGGCGTGGGTGACTGAAGGTAGATCAGTCATACATGTCCTCTACTGGGTCCGCCTTGGGACCACATGCACATTCATAAAAAAGTGAATGGTATTCATTGAATTCTGTCCAAAGAGAACTGACACTCCAGGGTTCTAGTCTGTAAAGGAGTTTGTATTAATAAAGGAAATACTGGGCTGGAGAGATGGCTCAGCAGTTAAGACACTTCCCTGCAAAGCAGAAGGACCAGAGTTTGATTCCTCAGTACCCACAGAGGGCCAGATGCACAAAGTGGCATATGCATCTGGAGGTCATTTGAAGTGACTGGAGGCTCTGGTATGCCCATTCTCTCTTAGTCTCTCTGCTTACAAATAAATAAAAATATTTTTAAAAAGGAAATACCATTCTATTTTTCTAGAAGGAAGTTAGCAAGTTTGATAACTAGTAGGGGTACATAAGAGTATTTTATATTCTGGGTTCTGCAAATAGCAATGTTCCTGATATTAGGAGATAGAGGAAGAACAAGATGTAAGGCAAACAAGTCCTCATCCTCCAAAGATCTGTGGCCAAAACCCATTAACAGCATCGATAAGGATTGAGTTATAAATTGATTTTCCATATGCCACCCTCACTGTGAAGCGATATCCTAAAACAGCTCATATTTTCTTTTTGAAGTGTGAAAACCACTCTGCTTGGGTCTACTTGGTAATCTAGAACAGAAATGAGTTTACATTGCAGGTGCTTTGAGCTAGAATTGATGTCTATGGCTTCTGGTGTCTTTAATGATACCTTTCTTGAGTTGTATGATGGAATACCCTTAAATCCCAGTCACAGTAAATTTTTAAAGGATTAAAGGAAGACTTCTTCACAGAGGCTGGATAGCTCAGATCACTTGATATTCCTTTGCTAAGTGGATGGAGCAGACCTAAATCAGATTTTTTACTTCTTCTATGGAACCCTAGAAACTTGGTGGAGAAATGATAATAAAAGAGATCTGACCAGTTGACATTTTGATGCCAGATCACTTACATGTACTGCTTTCTATTGGAATAATTCTCAGGACAATTTGAGATTCTAGCTTTTTTCATAATGCTTTAAAAATAGGGTTGAAAGTAGGCCTTTTGAAAATCTTGGGTTTTTTCTTTCTTTCTTTTTTTTTTTAGAGAAAGCATCAAATTTATTTTGGTCTTTCTGAACATGTCTTTGTGAAATTTTGACTTGAAGTCTGAGTTGTTTAAAGGGCATTTGTTCTTGGTATTTATGGTTTGGGATCAAGATGTACACCCAGCACATTTATTTTCCTAAACAGTAGGACCTTGCTATTTATTTGAATGTTGGAAGTTATTTTTTACTCTCCCAGTACTAAATCCTGCTTTCTAGGTGTTCATGCCATTTGAATTTCATTGCATTTTACATATTAACCCAAAATAAATTTCACATTTTTTTAGAATAGCTTTGGCCCAGTGTTTTGTGCACTCACACATTCGCTACAACCTATTTGCCGCTAACTGTCCTGCACGGATTCTCCGAGGTTCCTGCTGGTGATCACATGCCAACTGGGTGTCTGTGCCCACTAACACCTCAAAACAACAACTCTAGTGCACATAAACCAGTTTCTTCATTTACAGTTGCCTGCAGAGTAACCTACTTGGCAACCTAAAAGCCTGGTTTTGAGCTAGGGAGGTGGTGAACACTTGCCTAGAAAAGACCAGAGAGCAATGCAAGCTAACCTAGCATGAAGGCTCTGAGCCATCCCTCGAACAACACAACAAAGAACTCTGAAGAGCCTCTGGTTTTCAGCACTTTGATGAGCGTTAAGTCTCCTCAGTATCTACCGCCATCTCCATAGAGAAGTTTCTCTGGCTCTCAGTGAGAGCAGCACTAGAAGCCTTTCTGCCGCCTTCTCCTCTCTCCTCCCCTGCAATAATGTCACATCCCCCAAGGCTCAGGGAACATGATGGATGGAGGAGGAGACAAAAGAATGTAGGAGCCACAGGGTGAGAGAGTCCTTAGGACATGACCTGATCTCTGTGTTCATGATTTCGGAATGGAGGTTGTTTTCCCACAAGACCTGCACAGTATCAATCCCATCAACATCTTGACCTAGAGGATGGAGGAGGACCGAAAGAATGAGACATCAGATAGAAGGACTACTTGAAAAAAAGGGTGGGGCTCAGTGGAATAAGGGTGGGGGAGGGGCAGAAGAGGGTAATGGAGGAGAATGTGATCAAATTACAGTTTGTTCATGTATTAAAATCCTATATCATCTATCTATCCATGCATCATGTATCTATCTATCCATCCATCCATCCATTCATCTATCTATCCATCTATCTATCTATCTATCTATCTATCTATCTATCTATCTATCTATCATCTCTCTATCATTTATCTATCCTCTATGCCTTCCCCACCATGTGTGTGTGTGTGTGTGTGTGCGCGCGTGCATGTGCATGCACTTTTGCGTGTGTGTGTGTGTGTGTGTGTGTGTGTGTGTGTGTGTGTATCCCTGTTGGTCTTTCCTGTCTCCTTAATAAATATCTTCCCTTATTGGGCCTAAATGACTCAAGCCCTTATGTTAATCTCCATCTTCTGCATATCAGTTAAGCAGCAGAGAGGTGAAGAGATTGATCTCAAGTTCCTGTCCAAGCTCTGCCATTCCTTAGATGTACGATTGGACAAAAACTAATCTGCCTCTCTTCCCTCCTTTGAAAAACAATCTCTTGGGCTGGTTTTAGGAATCAATGCATTAACCATGGCAAGAGATGATATTAAACTCCATAACGTGTGTATTACCTACCTTTCTCATTGCTGGGATAAAGAACCTGCCAAAATCCACTTGATGGAGGAAAGGTTTATTTCAGCTTAAAGTTCAAGGTTATAGTCCATCATGGTAGGGGAAGGTCCTGGTGATAAGAGCATCTGGTCACATTGTATCCTCAGTTAAGAAGAGAGAGAGGAATGCTTGTCCCCAGCTAGCTCTCTCCTGGGCCCTGTGCTTTATATCTACATTCTTATAAATTATCCATTTGCTGCTGACTTTGCTTACCAGCTCCCTTAAAATTTTTATTTATTTATTTGCAAACAGAGATATGCAGACAGACAGAAACAGAGAATGAGAGACTGGGTGTGCCAGGGCCTCCAGCCACTGCAAAAGAACTCCAGACGCACGTGCCACTTTGTGCATCTGGTTTACATGGGTACTGGGGAATCAAACCTGAGTCCTTAGGCTCTGGAGGCAAGCACCTTAACCGATGAGCAATCTCTCCAGCCCCCTTTTGTACAGTCCTGCACACCCAACTCAAGGAATGTTGCCAACCACAATGAGGGTGGGTCTTCCCTCCTCAAATAACCTAATCTAGAAAATCTCATGGACATGCTCAAGAGATTTGTTTCCATGATTCTAAATCACATCAAGTCGACAGATCACCGCACAAACCCCTACAAGACCCTCACAGAGTCTCACTGGGATGCCTGATAGGGTTGACTCCTTCCTGTCCTTTCCCTCAGTCTCTTCACCTGTGTCCCTTCTGTCTGCTTCCCCGTCTTTCCCAGCTCTTAGCTACTGTCCTCCACCTGCTCTTCCAAAGTCTGCTTAGGTCAAGAACCACAGGGAGATTTTCCTAAATTCACTTTTCCAGCACGTTTTCCCCAAATAGCCAGTATATGTTCTCACTTTTCCCAGTTTTTCTTCTCACCACCAGACTGAGGGGGCTGCAGACCATGGCAACACTCAGCTGTTGGGTACTCAGTGGGGTGAAGAGGGGATTCTGAGTCTCATTATTTGAAAGGGACATTTTTCCTGGTAGTTTTTTGTAAATACCAGCCTTACCGTTTAGAGAAAACAGAATGATTATTATGTCTTTGTTAGGACTTTATTACAGGATAGACTTTAAATTTAAAGTTTGTCCCCATAAGTGAAAATAAAATTGAAAGCAATAATGAATTCAACGTCTTAAACTTTAGTTTCTGTTTGCTTTATGAAGAACATGTCTCCACCTGTGCGGGATTTCTATGTCAAAAGGTTCGCCCTTCAGTGTTTTATTTCTAACACTTTAAAATGCCATAATACCCTTTCATTACTTTCGTCATTTCATCTCTCTTAATCACTCCTCACCCTGGCTTTTGGAGGGGAATATTTTGATTATAGAGAAAAAAATCATACCAAGCAGGTGAATCGATCGTTTTCTGAGGTAGGAAGGACCACGGAATACATTCTCTTTTCAACAGTCAGTGCTGTTTATTGAAGTTTAAGAATGTTCTCCGGGGCTGGAGAGATGGCTCAGCGGTTAAGGCACTTATCTCCAGTGCCTAAGGACCCGGGTTCAATTTCCCAGTACCCACATAGGCCAGATGCCCAAGGTGGCGCCTGTGTCTGGATTTCCTCTCTCTCCCTCTCTCTGTATGTATCTCTCTGCTTGCAAATAATTTTTTTTAAAAAGAATGTTCTCTTTTTTTCTCTGAACTATACAACCAGGAAATCTGAGGTTAAGATGGTTTCCAGTCCACAGGCTTAAGCGACCTAAATAAATCCTCGACAAAAGGAAGACTACGCAAGTCAAGGACTCGCTTCTGTGGTCACTTAGGAGATAGCTGACTATGTATTGGGAATCTCTGGTCTGCAGCACAAGATTAAAATTCATTTTGTGAAGGGCTTCGACAGTATCTGCGTAATAACTTCTTCATGATGATGAGTGTGGGCTGGTCCATCAGAGATCTGAAAAATCCAAAAATGCTGCTATATGAACTATTTTTGCAGCACTTATCCTAAACATGGGTCAACTTGAGTGCAGAATTGACTTGAAATCCATCTCATTAGACTATTAGTGATACAGGAATTTGGGGTTCCTTGTATGCCAACACACCGATAACTGGGGTGTTCCTGAATCCTTGTGCTATGGATTCAAAGAATGGAATCTACAGACCAGAGGATAAGTTCAGAAAGACTTTATTATAGCTTAAAGCTTTGGGGTGCGGGAAGGCAGTTTAAGCCTAGAAAGTAAGAGGAAAGCAAGGTCGAAGGAAGAGAGGGGCTTGAGAAGCCCACCTAGACACTCAGATCTGTTTTTGTTTAAATGGGGAGTGGTTACATAAGGAAGACCAGGTCTGCAGGTTACTATGAACAAAGACCAGACTTTACAGCTTCGACAGTAATCCTAGGTAAGGATCAGAGTTTCTGTCATCTAGGAAAGGTGGGAGCTTAATCTAGAAATCTTTCCTGGAGGGTGGGATATGCAGGTTTCTGCAGGCTTAGTGTTGTTCCCTGCTAAGTTAGTTAAGGATCAAAAATGATTCCCTCTTGGGGTTCTGTTACCCTGACTGCCTAGCCATTTTTTTTGTCTCCTATCATTAGGATATTTGCAAATGAAAGTGTGTAATACAATTTGCATGAATTTTTAAAAGCACAAATAAAACTTTGGCTCTTTAAATGAAGAGGAGAAGAAAAAGCTAGTTCGGTTCACAAAATTGTTCTTTCTAGGGTGAGTTCTGAAATCTGCCAGTTTCTGTATCTGCACACAGCTTAAATATCAACCAACATGTCACTTCATATAAACAGGCCCCTCAAGATACTTTCCTGACCCCTGCTTGTCTGTACTGGAGGGACAGAGCGTTCTAAGGTCTCCAGGTAATTTAAGTACACAAAAATCATATTAAGAACCATTTTCCCCTTAGCAAAAGGTTTCCTGGTAGACCTTTTAAAATACAAATCTCAAGTGAGATCATGGGTGTTAATGGAATATACATTCCAAGACAGCTTGGGCATTCCTTAGTGAGGTGGTGCATGATAGGGAAAATGTAGTCAGCTGTGGAGAAGGCAGGATAAGTGGAGGTAGACTGGTTCATGAGTCAGATCTCCTGAACTCTGCGTCCTCACTGCCCTGGTCCCTGGAAGTTCATATTTGCCTGTGTTTTGATGTTAATGGGGTGCAAAGTTGAGCTCACCCATGGTGGTGGTTCTCGTTTGCAGGCTGCCTCGCCTTTAATTTAACTTTGAAGGATTAATACAGTTGACTTCAAAAGTAGGTTCTTTGAAAAAGCCAGGAGAAGAGAAAAAGCTTTTCTGAGCTTAGTAAGAGGAGTGGAAGGTGAGGAAGGAGGAAGTCATCCGAACATGATGGAAGAGAATGAGGTCACTAAACTAATCATAAAGAGTTCCCAAGCGGTAAAGATCAGGGATATAGGTAACTTCTTAACAAAACGTAAAATGTCAAAATCGGTCCAACAAGGAGAAACCTTGAATGTATATCAGCTCAGTACAAATGGTAAGACAGCATCGTATCCAGAGTTGTATACAGCATTTAAAAATAATTCCAATGATGTTTAAACTGTTTTCAGAGCTTCCCTAGTCTTACTGTGCATTCAGAGTACATGAAGATATTGTTAATGGTTCATAGGCATGGTTTAGGGCCCCAAATTCTACATTTTTAACAAGTTCCCACATGATGCCACACTCAGAAAAATGTCTACCATGGGGAGGGAGGTATGAAAGCCACAGGATTCGTTTTGTTAACTTAGTACAAATGTAACATTAAAATATGCATTAGATATCATACAGAAATAAAGCATTCCTCTCATTTACTGATTAGATGAAAATATCCAAATGAAGTATTAGCAAAAGAAATCTTAAAAATGAAGTTAAATCTTGACTGTGTGCAAGGTGGCTTGGAATCAGCACTGTTTATTAAACCAACAAAGAAAAATCAAGATAGTCATAGTTGTGTAAAAACCAGAACAATCAAAATAAAATTGGGAAAGACCACTTTTAAGTATAAAAAATAAGTTTACTAAATGGAACAACTTTAAAGATTAGAATTAGCTCGTATTGCCCACTCCCACTGGTGTTCTTGTGATGCCCACTACCACTCATATTTAGCAGTAGTTTGGAGGTCCTAGAAATTGCAGCTCATCAGACATGACAACCTGTATAGAAAAGGAGAAGGAACTCTCATTGTTTTTTTTTCATAATATAGCATTTCCAGATAGCTTCCTTTAAAACTAAACACTAGAATCAAGAATTTGCTTATGTGTTCGGTTTCAAGACCTTTCTTCACAATCAGAGCTTTTCACTGCCTTCAAAGTAACTCAGAATGAAAATGGAGGAAATGGGGCTGGAGAGATGGCTCAGCGGTTAAGGCACTTGCTTCCAGTGCCTAAGGCTCCAGGTTTAATTCCCCAGAACCCACATAAGCCAGACCCCCACAAAGTGGTAGCCCTGGTGCTCTCTCTCTCTCTCTCTCTCTCTCTCTCTCTCTCTCTCTCTCTCTCTCTCTCTCTCCTTGAAAAACGAATAAATTTTTTTTAAATGGAGGAAATGTTATACAATATGTGCTGTGGTTTGAATGTCTCCTCTGAACTCCTGTGGGGATTTAATTGCCACTGTGCTGGTATTTTGCAGGCTTCTTTGGCCCCATCCTTTCTCTCCGTTTCACTGGGGTTCACTTACCCTTCCTT
The DNA here is from genome assembly GCA_004024765.1 of Zapus hudsonius. Classification (NCBI taxonomy): domain Eukaryota; kingdom Metazoa; phylum Chordata; class Mammalia; order Rodentia; family Dipodidae; genus Zapus; species Zapus hudsonius. Next base: position 49,279 of record PVHP010004796.1, on the reverse strand, counting down.
TATGTTGGATCCTTCTATGACATGAAGAAGAACCTCACCAGATGCTGGGACCATGCTGATGGACTTCCCAGACTCCTGGATCACCAGATAAATAAACTATTGCTTATATTTATCTAGTTTGGTGTCCTGGTATGACACCAGAAATTAGAGTTAAGACAACATGTCCCCTGCTTGCATGGAGGTTGTGATTTAAGTCAGTATCCTCCCAGGCCTGAAGCACAGCGGATGGTCAGGAAATACTTGCTGAGGAATGGCTATGATCAGAATGGTAGAGAACATGGATACAATTAAGAAGGTATGTAAAAAAAAGTCACGATCTAAAGAACTAGTCATGTAGCATTGCCCTTGAGTGGTTCTACTTATTGTCACTAAAAAGGCTTGTCCCCAAAGCATTAGCTGCCACCCACCCAAAAGCTAAGAATGCCATCAGAGAGCACTGGAGACCAACAGCGGGAGTTTCTTCACTTTGCTCTAACCTGCATATCTGAGGTTCCCACCAATATATTTGAAAAGTTCCTTGATTTATGATTTTCTTTTGTAACTATAAAAACATAATAAAATTGTTTCCACATTGGAACATGGTATTTGGGGCAAACTGAATCTGTGTGTCCATGCTATGGTCATTCATAGTTGGCTCAATAGTAAATTATCTCTTCTTTCCTTTGACGTGAGAGCTGTTTTGTACTGACATTTTAAGCATACAGAAAGTGCAAGAACAATGAATACCCATGAATGATTTAGATTTTTTGTTGTGTTTTGTTTTGATTTCAAGACAGGGTTTCATATACCTCAGGCTGGCCTTGAACTTGATATGTACACCTAAGGATGACCTTAAACATCTGCTCCTCCTGGCTTTACCTCTTGAGTGTTGGGATTACAGGTGTGTACCAACACACCTGGTTTACACAGTACTGGGATTGAACTCAGAGCTTCATGCATGGTAGACAAGCACTCTACCAACTGAGCCACATCCCCAGCCCACCAAACTATCCAGATTTAACAAAGGCTAATGTCTCATTAAGTTTGACTTCAGATTTTCTTATAATAAAACATTTACCCAACTGAAGCCTTTTTCATTATCCACTCTAGTTAATGAGACATGACTTTGGGATGTGTTATTCCTTCCTATTGGTGATTCATGCTGTTGAGGTGAGAAAGTATCAAATGTCATCATTAGTGTGTGAATGTCTGCCCATGTGTGCCCAAAAGAATGTACTGACAGGCTGAGCATGGGGGTGCACACCTGTAAGTAACCCCAGCACTCAGGAGGCTGAGGCAGAGAACAGAGAATTTTGTCTAACAAAGGAATGGGTGAAAAAAACATGGCATATCTCACAATGGAGTTTTGATTTGCCATAAAGGATGAAGTTATGTTGTTTTCAGAAAGTGTATGTAAACGAAGATAATCATATTAAGTGATTTAAACCAGTCTCAGAAAGACAAATGTATATTTTCTCTCATTTGTGGCTCCTAGATTTCAAGTACATAAAATACATATACTCACGCATGTATATATGAAAGTCGAAGTGAACCTGCCAGTAAACAAAGGAGACTAATGGGAGGTGAGGGTCCAGGAAGGGGAAGGTAGGGAGAAATTAAGGAATAAATCCAACAATATATACTTGGATGAAAATGCCCTTGAGCAACACAGTACTGTGTGTGTTCAGTGAAGATATGGGATCATTTTTTTTTCCATAGAGAAGAATTTCAGCGTGTTTTGGGCTCTCTCCTGCTTCTGCATGCTGAGCTTCCTGGAGTCGTCCACCTTGTATTTGAGGCATCTTGGGAATAGAACAGCACAATCTCTAGGGTCAATATAAGTATAAATGATGCAGGCAGGGTATTTGGAAACACAGAAGTCAGTCTTTCGAAGCCCTCCTCTCTCCCCCACCCCCACCCTGCAATCCTCCCACAAAGGGAAAGGTTTGATGGTCATAGGATTGGAGGTGTAGAGATGATAGTGGGACAAGGGAGGAGGCCGCAGGGGAATTGGGAGATTACAGATGATGGAGGTAATCATGGGTGAAGGGAAGAGCATCGTCGCAGCCATCACATTCCCTCCTGCCTGCTGTTCAGGAGCGGGAGGTCCCCAGCACGAAGGCCTTGTAAATCATATTATTGAAGGCAAAGGGTGTATTTGTCATTTACCCTCATCACTTACTTTATGTGGATGAAATGGTCTTTCCTGGGAAAAATTGTTCACTGCTGAGCTGAGTGAGTGGGTGGAATGCAGGATGGAGGGGACATGGAGGCGGCAGAGACAAGGACCCAGCAGAGCTGGCAGGAAGGAAAACATACCAGATGACGCCAGCCAGCTCATGCTTTCTTGGGAGGGCAGGAAAGCGAAGGGAGGGTGGATTAATAAGAAAATGAGAACTTTCACAGCCAAGGTGGTAGATGCAGACCATGGTTACTACACCTTTGGGCAATTTCATTTCCTGAACTCCAAACGGAGGCCTGGGAATTCATCTCTGATTGACGTGAGAATTCAAGAGGAAAAGGAGAATATCATACAAGAGCTCATATTTTTCTTTGCCTTATTGTTGAACTCTGCAGTTGTGGAAGACAATAGTTACAGTGAGGTGTTAAAAAGGAGAAATGTAGTGTTTTATTTAAATTTTTCCCTTTGTTCTTTTGTTTTTTAATTACTTATTTATTTTTGGAGATAGAGTTTTTCCATGTAGCCAGGCTGGCCTCAAACTTGCTCTCCTCCTCCCTTTGCCTCTCGAGAGCAGGGATTACAGGTAAGCACCACCATATCCAGCTCCTAAGACAAAAAATAACAAAGACAAACTTGAGAGTCTAGAGAAATACAAAAAGGAAAGAAAAAGAGAAAGTTGTCAAAACATTCCTAATGTTTACATGTTTGTTAGGGCAACATTTTTTCATGTAAATGAACCCATGTGCTTTTCAGGCCAAGAATGATGTCTCCTTCCACTGGAGAGACTCAAAACTCACCAAGGTGCTGAGAAGAAGTGTCAGTGGAGTGTTCAACACTGAGACATCGATATCACACCCTCCCAGGCTCTGGGCACCATTTCTGAAGAGGTGGCAGAAAGAATGAAAGAGCTAAAGGAAGGGGAGTTCTCTGCGATCCTGTAATTCAGAAGCAAATTGGTCTTGACATTCATGACCTCATAGTGGCTGATGCTACCTACACAAGACCTGCATAATAGGAGAGAAAAAATAATGACATCAAAATAGAAAGAGACCAGTTGGCAAGAAGGAGAGGTTCAGTGGAGGGGGGAATGAAGGGGTGGGCACAGGAAGGGCTGGGGGAGGGGATTATGATCACATTATATTGTGTATAGGTACAGAGATTGTCAATAGAATGTTTTTTCTCAAAGAACTATAGCTGGGTGTGGTGGCGCAAGCCTTTAATCTCAGCACTTGGGAGGCAGAGGTAGCCGTCCCTCAGCTCACAGGCAGGGCTCCTCGGCAGATAGTAGTTCAAGCTAATGAAAGCTTCCAGGGAGTTTTGGCGTAAGTTATCGAAGCACAATTACGGATCCGTTCTTGTCACAAGTGTGTTCAATTCTCTCTCCTTTTTTTTTCACAAAATACTTAGTATAATTATGCTGTTTTAATGACCACTGAAATAACATGATTCACATTACCGAACAGTCTCTAAGTTGGTGTTAACAAGCTCTTTTTCCATCCAGATGTCTCAATTTGGGTAACATTTTTCAAAACAGAGCTACTTTTATTACCAGTAGTCTTGATGATCAGGGTCCCATACTGTTTTTGATCACATCTGAGACAGGAGCCCAGCAAGCGGTGTTGTATTCCTCAGACATTAGTATGACTTATTCATTCGTAGACCTTAAGTTGCTGTGGTGGAATGCTCTGAGGAGAAGACCATCCACCCCAAAGCTGGGTTAGTTACTTGAGTTGATATTGGGGCCTGTCAAAGAGTCTCCTCCTTAGATACCTGTGCTACAGGTGTGCCAGCCACCCTTGGCTCCTGACTGCAAACCTGGGCACCAGGAAACTGACAGAGAGCCACAAAATGTGAGTGATTGGTTTAGACCAACATTCAAGTTCCTTTTTCATCACTATGATGACTAACCTGACTGAAACAACTTCAAAAATGAATTGTTCCTTTACTTTGGTTCACTGTTTCAGAGGGTTCTGCCCATGGTTTCTTGGCCCTAGCTGTCTGTAATGAAACAATATATAATGTCACCAGGGGCAAAGGAAAGAGACCAGGGCAAGATACAGTCTGGAAGGACAAGTCCCAGCGACACCTTTCCTCCAACTACACCCCATTTTCTTTCATGCAGCACCCCCCCCAAAATACCATGGTATTAAAAATCCATCAGGGGGTTGATCCATGGATGAGGTCAGAGCCCTTGTGATCTAAGTACCTCTGAAATGATCTCTCAAACCCCCTCAAAGGTCTGCTGCATTCATCCTCTGCCCATTATGTAATCCAATCAAGTTGGATTGAATTAAGATGGTTAATCAAAATTAACAATCGTATTTAGTCTCCTTGTTCAACAGCGGAGAGCTTGAGGCCTGGAGGCTGTGTGATGACCAGTAGCATGGTCACTGGGAACCCACCTATAACCTGGTGTGGTGGGTTCACATCTTGGTAAGTCAAACCCAAAATAAGCTCAGCTCCAAATCAAAGAGTAGAGACAGATTTGTTATCTGAATCAGGGGTGCTCCTGGATATACTTAGCATGGATCATAAATGTTTTAGGTGAAAATAAAGGAAGGGGCTATGCTGGGTATTGAATCCAGGACCTTGGGTGTACTAACCAAGTAATCTACCACTGAGCTACATTCCCAGCCTTTGTTGCTTTGGCTCCAGGCTCTCCTGTGTAGCTTAGGCTTGAACACACTGTATAACCCCATTTTGGCCTTGAGCTTCCCATCCTCCCATCACTGCCTCCCAAGTGCTGGGATGACCAGCATACACCACCATACCCTGCTTTCTTCCACAGTCTCTTACCAGCCTTTGAGCTTGGGATTTAAGCAGTTACCTCCTGAGAGCCCAGGGCTGGGGTCTGATGTACATGCAAGATGTGAGACCATCCACACCATAATAACTGTGAAACCAGTTTTTCTATTCATTGGCTCTCATTAAAGGACTCGCTACCCATGTATTGATTTGGTTTTAAATAAGAAATGGTTGTGTGCCAGGTGCATAAACAATTAGAAATTAGGCCCCTGGAAGAGAATATTGATTTAGTGGGGCATGAGCCCTGACTTTGATTTAGAGGTCCCTGGAGGAGATGAATGAGCTGCTGCACACTCATTCTATGGGTCCAGTGTTTGGCTCCATGAAGACCAGCTTGGGGTGGTGGAGAGACACGAGAAAGGGCTTATTGGCAGGTGGCATTGCCCAGAGATAGAAGAGGCTGCCTTCAAAGAAGCGAGACACCCATGCTAGGCATGAGCACTCACTGATTACCCAGCTGTCCAGTGAGTGACACGCAATGACTATCCTGACAAGAAGGGACGACTGTGCTGAGAAAGCCCCTGTGTCGCAGAGATGGAAAGTGTATCTCATTACAGCTGTCCCAAGATTGTGAAACCAACTTGAATGTTTACTTCTTTATTTCTTTGCAATGAGAGGAGGGAGGGAGGGAGGGAGAGAGAGAGAGAGAGAGAGAGAGAGAGAGAGAGAGAGAGAGAGAGAGAGAGAGAGAGAGAGAGAGGACATGCTAAGGTCTGTTAACACTGTAAACATGCACCAGACACAGGGGCCACTTTGAGCTTCCGGCTCTATGTAGATCCTGGGCCATTGAATCCAGGCCCATCAGGCTTTGCAAGCAAGTGCCTTTAACTGCTGTGCCACCTCCCAGGCCTGAAAAATACTTTGAATTTTTATTATTGAGCTTTATCCTAGTGTTCTGGCTTAAATGTGAAGTGTGCCTCATGGGATCTTGTGTTAAAAAACTTGGTCCTCTCTTGGTGGTGCTGTTTGGGGAGGGTGTGGAATTTTGGGACCGGAAGTCTGCCTCCTGCTGGCTCATAACTGGGTGGGCCTTTGAGAGCTGAAGTTCATGTCTTCCACTCTCTGCGTCCTCTTCTGGCTGGTATGTGAGGAGCTCCTTAGCATAAGGCTATGTCAGGGAATCACTCTGCCATGCCTTTACTTCATGACAGACTCTTCCATCTGAAGCCACAAGCCAAAAATAAGCCTCTCCTTGAAGTTGCTTCTGTCAGGTAACTTGTCACAGCAACAGAAAAATAACCCTTACAAGCTAGAAAACTAAAACACACTGCAACTGATTTCTTAGGCAAAAAGGAAACTATTGTCCTTAGTTTCTCTTTGCTGCGAGAAACATGTGACCACAGCAGTTTTTGGAAGAAAAGGGTTCACTTCAGGCTTACAGTTTCCAGGAGAAGTTTCATCATGGCAGAGGAAGCTGGTTTGCAGAGAGAGAGAAAATGCAACAAAATACCAGCAAGCATGAGCTGTCTCAGGATTCTGCCTGCTGGAGAATTAAGTAGGAAGCTTCATATTAATCAAAAATAACTGAGGCTTTGGGGGTATTTATATTTAAAGTCACCACAGGAACATTCTGGCTTACACAATGGCAAAGAACAGCATGGCGAGACCAGGGACCAGGGACTGTGGTGAAATTGACACCATCCTGTTTCTTCTTCCCAGATCCTTGGCCCTGGTCCTGTCCTCAGGCATCATCTCCCCCCAGGTAGAGATATGGTTCTTCCTCCCAGTTTTCAGTCTTGAGAAAGACTGTATCTTTATACCTTCATTTCCAGCAAGAACACTCAGGAAAATAAAAATTCTGCCATCAAAAATACTCTATCTCACACCAATGTGTATGAAAGAGAACACAAGCATATGCCTGTGTGGAGACAGTCTGCTGAACAGGCAAGCCAAGCAGGATGTCATATGCTTTACACAGTAAAGTCAAAGAAAAATGAAAACTTGTCCTTGAGAGATAAATGAGTGTCTTCTGTAGTCGTTCTGAGAGATTCAGGAGTCGGCTGGGGATATTAGGGTGTCCAGCACCAGGACACCCTAACTCTGCACTCTATAATTCAGCTGACTCTTGCTGTGAGATCTGGCCTTCCACACTCTAGGGGTGGGAGGGACATTCGAGAAAACACTATTGTATTTGCCGCACAAGGCCATCCCAGCACACTGGCTTTGGCTGGGTGTCATACCCACTGTTGTACACAAGATGTGGCGAAGGAACCTGCCACTGTCTTGGGTCTGGATTATGGAGGGGAAATTCCATATTAAGCGAGCTCTACATCCAACAAGAAAACAACAACAACAACATGTTGATGCTGTGAATCCCATTGTGCGTCCTGAGTGGGGGTGGGAGGCACAGAGAAGCAGTGTCTCTCTGGTCAGACACAGCAGACCACTTAGTTTGGCTGTCACGGAGCTGTTGTGGCCCGGTGTGGCCAATTCTCAAGTCCTTTTGATAACCACAGGACTGGAGTTGAGAGGAAGGAACAACTGGAGATTTCCTGAGAATAATTGTTCTGCTTGTAGGAAACCTATAGGGAGAGAACTCAAGGTCCAGGCTAAGAGTCAAAGCCACATGGAAGGAAGTGTCTTGATTGTTAGGGTTTTCCTTGGAAAGCAAATGTTTCCCGTGTGGGTGTTTGGGATCTGCAGTCCACCACAGCAGTGCTGGAGAGGACTGATAAAAACCACCTATCCAGAGTACATGGAAGGAAGCACTTTACCAACCACCACATGGGGGGGTCTGGTGCCTCATGAGTGACAGGGAGAATGAGCAAGGACTGAAGGTGGTGGGAGGGGATAAAGTTCTGCCAGGTAAGGGCAGCAGCAACCCCTCATCCATGATATAAGTAACCCCTCACCATGCTCTGCAAATAACTCCTCACTCATGCTTTATAAATAACCCTTACCCATGCTTTTAAAATAACCTTTCACCCATGCTCTGTGATAACCTGTCACGCATGCTCTGTAAGCAACCCCCAATAAACTCACTGCTTCACCAAGTTGGGTTTTGGTGCCACTAAATTTGATTCTGTCATCTACATCTTATCTCTGGTGAATGGATGTCTGTTTGTCTGTGTGTCTCAACAGGAAAGGTTCACTCAGCACTCTCCAAACCATCAGTGATGTTTGGAACAAGAAGAGACCCTCAATTCTTGTTTAATTGGCATAGACATGAGGAAATAAGGTTCTCCTTCCCTGAGAGGTTGCAGCCCCGACAGAGACAAAACCATGCTGCTTGCTTTTGTCCCGTGCTCAGTCCTTTGACTCAAGGTGACTAACCTGATGGGGGCCTGGGCAAGTCACTTTACTCATTGCTGTCATTAAATACCTGGCAGAACCAAACTGAAGGAGAAAAGATTTATTCTAGTTCATGGTTTCAGGAGATACAGTCCATTGTGGTGGGGAAAGCACAGAGGCGAGCCAATCTGTGGTACTAGAGGCATGTGACAGAGAGGATCCTTACATCTTGATGGATGAGGAAGAGTGAGAGCTTGGACCAGTACTGTGGAGGTGGTTATAACCCCCAGAGACCCTCCCCAGTGTCCCACCTCTACCAGCCTCCTGCTCCATAGCCCACCCAAAACAGTAGCACCTCTGGGGACTAAGTGTGCAGACACATGAGCTTGTGGGGGACATTTCATATTCAAACAGTCACAGGTCCTCTCCTCTCACTCCCTCAGCTTGTCTGAGCCAAGGCTTATTCAGGAGTAATGGAGATACCATGGCTGGTCTAAGGTGGAATCTGTTGGGAGTTTCCTGAGTCATCAGGAGAAGGTCTTTATCTGCTGTCACCTACTCTGTGTTAACATTGTTTTGTAAAGGTCGTCTTCTATCTGGACAGACATTCCACCCTGGTTTATGGCTCACATCTCCTCCTCAGCCTGGGTCCTCCTGGCATGGGCTCTGTAAATCACTAGTCTTTTTTGCTGGAGTTCCTGTCATCTCCACATTGCTGGGCTGAGGTCATTAAAGGCTGCTTCTGCCTGTGATATTCTTCTTCAAGCTTTGTTTTTCTTCTGCCATCCCAGGATTCTTTTATTCCCAAACAAGTCTCCTTTCAATTATTTCAACAGGTTATCCCCTTACCCTTAGTGACAATGATCCATGTCATTAATTTTGTTCTAGCTGATGTGACTGTCTATGTTGGCCTCACCTGTCCATCCTAAGCTTAAGGATGTTTGAAGATACTGAGTGCCTTCCTTCCCACCCAGGGTGTGGAGAAGTGTGATGGCTGGTGGTGGTCATGGTGGACTAGGCTAGGCTTTGTAGGGGACCAGGTGGCTCTGAGGAGCTCAGAGATTCCATACAGGAATTGGAGGCAGGTCTCTGCTGGATTCATACCAGGCTCCCCATTCCCAGGCAGGAGTACCTCACAATCACTCCATGTTGGTTGAGTAGATTGGATAAAGGGCGAGTCATGGGAAACCATTTCTCTGGGGAGAAGTTTGCACCTGTCTATTCATTCCAGCTAGCGTACAGATGACAGACCAAAGTATGATTACACCAAAACCAGTTTCGGTGAACCAATGAGCTTATTGGGGTTATTTTTAGAGCAGGGTGAGGTGCTGCTTACAGGAGCAATGGGACCCCAAAGCGGCTGTATCACTGAGATGTCTCCTCCCATCCTGGATGATGAACTCCCATGCCATTGGGAGTTTCCTATGTCTGGATGACCCCTGCAGATCCTCCCTCCGTCTCAGGGTGAGGGCTTGCTAACAAAACATGAAGACCCCAAAGCAGCCACACCATGGAGAAGTCTCATCTCATCCTGGATGACTGTCGCATAGGTGACAACTCATGGGAGGTGCGTCTCTGGAGCTCACTGCTCAACCTGCAGGCAGCTGAGCTGGTCACAGAGTCTCCGACACACTGAGGCAACTCCATTGGAGAGCCTCATCCCAAGCAGTAGGTTTTCCTTTATGTAGCCTTAGAGGTCTTGCAACCTTTCCCCAGACCTGTTGACTTCCTGAATATCCAGAGCTTCCTTCCTCTCTTCAGGAGGGAATATTTCAATTTTGAGGCACATGTTACATAAGGGGTGGATGAATGAAGGTCTTTAACCATTAGAAAAACTGATCAGACAGAACAATTAAGCTTAAGCCCCTTGCCTTCTTTTAAAGATACTTCCTGGGGGGCTGGAAAGATGGCTCACCGGTTAAGGCACTTGCATGCACTTGAATGCAAACACTTTGCACTGACTATAGTCCCTGGCATGCCTATATTCATTCTTTCTCTCTCCTTGCAAATAAATAATTTAAAAAAATCCCCCCTAGTGTGGCCCCTATACCTGCTCAGTTTCATTTTGCCCTGTCTCTACCCCCGAGCACGTCACATGGGAGGCCATAGGGTGGCATGCAGGTCTCTAGTCCTGTGGCGCCATGTCTCAGGGCTTTTGTGCAATTGTTACGTCTGCCTGAAATGCTTCTCCTGTCTTGCCTCGGCTCAGATCATCTTCTCCCAGCATTTAAGTTGGGCACACATTCCATAACAACCTGTCTCTGAAATCAACCCAGAGTCAGCTTTTGCCCTTCTGGGCTTCTTCTAAATTGGCCCTCTGGGGTCTGGTATGGTAATGATCTATGACTACATTTCTAGAATGTATTTGGTGAAATGTCATCCAAAGAGACATCCTCTAACTGAAAAGGGTTCTGTGTCAATAAATCAGGTGAATGCCGCAAGCTTGAACCTTCTCTTAGTCACATTGATCACTGGCATTTTAAAGGGTCTCAGAAGTCTAAGAATAAAGAGAAATATTCACTTTTTGGGGTTCTTTTTATTTTATGGTACTTATGTATATATGCATGTTCATAAACACATGGGCACGTGTGTGTGTGTGTGTGTGAAAGTGCACAGGCATGTGAGGCCAGAGGTATCTTCTTCAGTTGCTGTCTACCTTCCTTATGGAGACAGGAGCTTTGACTAAACCCAGAGCTCACTGATTTGACTAGTCTAGCTAGCCAGCTTGCCCTGGGAATTTGCTTATCTCTGTCTTCCAACTCTGGGATTACAGATCCATGCCACCATAGTTAAATGGGTGGTGAGGATTTGAACCCAGTACTTCATACTCGTATGGCAAGTGCTTAACGGATTGAACCATCACCCCAACCCCAACTATCCACTTTTAACTCAATATCTTCTAAATGAGCAAAGACCTCATTTTTCATTAGTAGTCATCAATACTTTGCACCTTCTTTGGAAGTCCCCTTAGAGATGTAGCTTCATTAGCATGCCCTTGTCTTCTCAGGGTGGGACCCGAGAGGACAGTGGTTCAAAATCCCATTCCTGACACCGCACAGGGCACAACAAGACTGCGAATTGGTTTGCTCTGACAAGGCAAGCCACACTCCTGATCCAAGGTCTCCAAGAATGTGTGGTTTCCAGCAGCATTGGAAACAGAAATTCCTGGTTCGCCCCATGTGTCCCTAGCTGACACCAGGAGCTGTGTTTCCTGCTACTCTTCCCATCACCCCCGGGCTGCGGTGTGCTAATCAGGAACGGGAGAATGAAAGTGAGCCCCAGAGAGAGAGGAAGGATTCTGTGCCTTTCAGGAAAATCACGCTTTCCTGGAGAGAGAAGATAACAATATTTCTTGGAGGCTGCCAATGAGAGGCAACTCAGGGGAATGTTCCAGAAGTGATACTTCGGCTCCAGGTTAGAGAGATGAGCTAGGACAAGTGGGAAAAGCCAAGGACCAAGGCCTCATGGATGTAGGAAGTACTAGCTCTCTACTGCTTTGTAGCTTGGCTACAACACTTGTAGGCGGTTATTATTTTAAGCCTGGGAGCCAGTTCCAACCCAATGCAGGAGTTACAAAGGGCTTCGTGAGAACTAGGGTAGCAGCTCCATCATCCACAGAGAGGTTGATGCTGGAAGTGGCTCCTTCAGGAGACACTTTCTTGGGAAAAGTGTGTATGTAGTTGTAGTCAGCTTCACTCATGGCTGAACCCAACCAAAAGCTTGTGGAGGAATGGGTTTATTTATTATTTAACAGACTCAAGGGGGAAGCTCCATGATGGCAAGGAAAACGATGTCATGAGCAGAGGGTGGACATCACCTCCGCCACAGCACTGCAAACAGCGGCAGGAAGGTGTGCCAAATAGTGGCAAGGGGAAGCTGGCTTATAACCCCCATAAGCCTGCTCCCAACAACACAGCTCCAACAAGGTTCTAACACCAAACTGCCATCAGCTGGGGATGGAGCCTTCAGAACACATTTGTTTGTAGGGGCGCCTGGATTAAACCATGACAGTAGTGTATGAAACCACACAGGGATGCTGCAGAGAGGATCTTGGTGATTAGGCATAAGGGAGATCAAAGGTCACATCAGAGACTCCACCTTGTATGTGAAGAGAAGCCACTGGAGGGGTTGGGTCAGAAGATGGAAGCAGGAATCTTGTAACATGGGTCGAAATCTGATTTGTAAGCCAGCAGGAGGAGCAAGGAACACATAATCATTTTAGGGGTGCAGAGACATGTGGGGTGCTGAAGGGGGGTGGAGGGAGAGACTAGGATGTTTGGAAAGAAGTAACAATAATTTTTGTTTGTTTTAAATCTGCCAATGCTCTTAGGTGGAAAAAAGCTAGTGTCTGGTGGTTTCTGGTTTTGCTCCGGGTGACAGGACTTTTCCTCATGAAAGAATTGGATTCAAAAGTTTTCATTATGACTTCATATGGGCAGCCAGCAGTGTTCGTAATGGTGCGATATTCTGGTTTTTCCATTAGCTTTATGTACACTCTCCCTTTTTTGTCTAAAGTAATCTCCGTTGGTAAAGAAAGGCCATGGCAACCCAGGCTTGCATTTGATGAGTTTATTTAAATCCCTCCAAATCTTGTTTTCATAGCAAGAAAGTCCCTTCATGTGTTTCACAGTGACTCTTATCAAGGAACAGACTAATTTGATTGACATTCTCATCCATGGCTGGTTTCACTAGGACTTACTTGGCTCCTTGTGAACTTCTGAGCTGTGATCTCTCTAGGGATCATGTCTGTTTTGGTTCTGAGACCCTGCCATTCAGGACTGAGCCCAGGGTGTCCTCCTCCACAGGTAGCTTGTGTTGACATGGCATTCTCGCTTTGGGTGCCTCGGGCACTTCTGAAATCTTGTATCTTCTTCACAGAATGCCAGTCTGAGTCTGCATGCTAATATCAAAGCCCATGGCCATATTCCTTCTCTGTGGATGGTTGCCTGGCCATCTGGAATGGGCCAGGCTATGTCCTCAGAGCACACCACTGTGCACTTTCCTCAAGGTCCCCATTGAAGTGATTGACAGCTGGACTTCAGATTCAAGCACTGAGTTCAAATTCCAACTCCACCACTTAATGTCTTGTTTCCTCACTAGTGAAAATGAGGATACTGCTTGCTCCTCTCTGGAGAGTGTGATGAATGTGACAGGAGTTAATGTGTAAAACCTAACTCACATCTGGTTCACACGAAGTATTCACCTCTCATTAGCCATTATTACAATTTTCATTTTTACTAAACATACTTACCATGTGTGTAATAGTCACTATCAGGGTGTGTTGAATGATGAGTGAATAACCCCGTAAATCCATACTAGAAGTCCTCCAGGAAAGCGGTTTAGCTCAATCCCATAACTCAGGAGGCTGAGGTAGGAGGGTTACTGCGAATTTAATGCCAGCCTAGGCTTGAGCGAGACCTTGCCTCAAAAAGGGGGGGCATGGGTCCAAACAACACTAGACAAATAGAATAATTTCTAAGACTTGGCCATAATAGAAAGCCCCCCTCGTGTGTGAATGACTACCTTGTGAGACATAGTAAGATCTACAGTCCATGTGTTTTCTAATAAGAAAAGAAAACATAATTTTATATTTACCCACATCATTATATTCTAGTACTTTTACTTCTTGCAGATCTGGATTCCATCTGGTGTCATTTGTTTAGCATTTATTGTCTAGTGGTGACAGATTCCTCTCCTGTTTCACTGAGCTGCAAATGTCTTTATTTCAGCTTTGTTTCTGAAGGATTTTTTTTACTACATATAGAACTCTGTAGACATTTTTCCACCTTTCATTACCTTAAGCATATTGAATCAGTCATCCTCTGTTCTCCATTATTTCAGATGAGAAGTTAGCTGTAGTTTCTTATTGTTTCTTTGTATGTAATGTGTGTTTGCCTACCCTTGGCTGGTTTAAAGATTTTTCTCTGGTTTTCAGTGGCTTGATCATGAGGTGCCTCCGTGTGTTTCTCCATCATTACTGTTCTTAAGATTTCCTGAGTTTCTTGTTCTTAGAAATTGCATTTCATCAAGTTTAGAATAAACTCAGTTACTGTCCTTTCATCACCCCCTTGGCCTTCACAGGGAATACCTCCCTCCAAGGTCTGATGCTGGTTCAGGCAGTTGATAACTTTTCTCCCAAAACAGGCTGCACAACACTTTCCAGCACTATGACAGCTAACCAGCAGCAAGTCAGTTCTAGATTGATTTCTCAGAGTCCTATAACCAAAGCCTGGGGTGTCTTTAGTAATAGTGACTTGCCCCCTACCTAGTTCTGGTGGATAACTAAGAGCACTGGCAATAGCCTGCATTGTTTTGGATCCATGAGGATGAACTGTGGGTTGCAACAGAGATCCAGTGAAATTCCAGGACTATGAATAATGGCTGCCAAGGAGAGCTGGATGAAGTTTTCCTGGACTGAGTAGCTGAGCTGGAGGGGCAGAATTGGATCTCCAAGAGACTTGTTACTGGTTAGAATTATTGAACTTGGAGTTAAGAGATTGATGTTGCTCCTCTTGTTTTAAATCTTATATTGGTTCAATCTGTTTTTCCCACGCAAAAACATGATATATTTTGCAGTGTGAATGTTCTGTGCCATTATGGGTTTGCTTTTTTGGTATTATGGCTCAGTTGAAAGAAAAACCGTGGGGACTTTTAGAGTTAAGCTGAACACATTGTATTTTATATCATGCATGATTATTAGCTTGTGGAGGTCAGGCATGAACTGTCATGGCTTAATCCAGGTGTCCCCCACAAACCAATGAATGTGTTCTGATTGATCGATCCCTAGCTGATGGCAATTTGGGTTTTACAACCTCGATGGAGCTGTGTTGTTGGGGTGGGTTTATAGGGATTATAAAACAGCTTCCCCTTGCCAGTGTTTGGCACACCTTCCTGCCGCTGTTTGCAGTGCTGTGGCAGAGGTGATGTCCACCCCTCTGCTCATGCCATCGTTTTGCCTGCCAGGTTGGAGCCTCCCCTCGAGTCCATAAGCCACATAAACCCATTCCTTCACAAGCTGCTTTTGCTTGAGTCCTTTTTGTTGTAGCAATGAGAGAAAGGTTGACTATTACATCCATGATACCAAGATAAAGATACTAGTCCCTTCTTGTGAAACTATGAAGGTATACCTGGGGTGAGGGCACCATCTCAACATTACAAGTAACTGAAAATTAAACTGTGAAGAAGAGATCAGCAACAAGATTTCAGGAGAGATTGAGAACATCTGGCCTAAAGTCCTTTTCAAATACACAGATTAAATCATGAATTTTCTTTACCCCCCCCCCAAGCCAAACATTTTGCCTACTTTTTTCCTTTTTTCTTTTCTTTTCTTTCTTTCTTTCTTTCTTTCTTTCTTTCTTTCTTTCTTTCTTCCTTCCTTCCTTCCTTCCTTCCTTCCTTCCTTCCTTCCTTCCTTCCTTCCTTCCTTTCTTTCTTTCTTTCTTTCTTTCTTTCTTTCTTTCTTTCTTTCTTTCTTTCTTTCTTTCTTTCTTTCTCCTCTCTCCCTACTTCTCTCTCCTTTTCTTTTCTTTTCTTTTCTTCTCTCTTCTCTTCTCTTCTCTTTTATTTTCTTGTCAGAGGGTCTCACTATGTAACCTATGTATACCTTGCTGGCCTGGAACTTGCTGTCATTTTTCTGGCTGTCTCCTGAGGCATAAAGCACCATGCCCACCTCTGCTAAGTCAATTTGAATTGGGTTCACTTTCACCTAGAACAGAAGTAGTTCTTACTAGCACATCAGTCAAGGGCCTAAACTGGGAGGAGGGGGGGAGAAGCACCAATTATAACACCCAAAGATGGAAAGGTAGGCCTGGCCTCCTCAGATTGTTTTTGGTTGAACACACTTAAACAAGCCACGTCAATCAGCAGTCTCTCAGCTGACAGCCTTTCCTGGGCACTCTGCAATCACTCTCCTGCAATTTTCTGGAGAGAGTGGGGGACAGCACTGGATCAACAGCACATCATTTGTAGGCTGCACATTCTCAACCCAGCCTGCAATCAAGCTCTGCCACCCTCCCCAGTCCATGGCAGCTCTATAAGGATTTTAATATTCTATGTGTTCCTTCCCCAAGCTGGGCTTCAGTGATTATGCAACCTCGGTCCCTGTCTACTGGACCAGCAGTAACCTTTGAGCAGTTTGTGGGAACAGTTATACAATCTAATTTTTAACTACTCCTGATATAACTGAACTTCATAGGTACCTGCATGATCAGAAAACTCTTCACACTGGTTTAGAGAGACTGGCTGCTTTTCTTTTTAAATTTCAGCTATAATTAATCAGCAGTACCTCCCAGGCATTTTAAAAATAGAGCTCCCGACATCCCACCTGTCTGATCTGCCAAACACACCTTTTCCCCTTCTAATTGTTGTAGTAGTCAGATTGTTTATACAAATTTCACACACAAATAATAATTTTAAAACAGGCTTATCCCCCACTTTTGTGTGTGTGTGTGTGTGTGTGTGTGTGTGTGTGTGTGTGTGTGTGTGTGTGACTCTAGGGGGCCTTTCTCCAGAGTGCCTACATAAGGGGGGGAAATCTTAAAGACATAAATATTTTTGACAAGTAGCAAACTCATTCTAGACCAGATAAACACTTTTTTTCCTTCCACAGTGCTTAATTTTATTTGTATCAGCAAGAGTCCAGCAAGACCATTATTCCCATAATTTATAATAAAATTATAATAAAAATTTCATAATTTATTTGGGGTCAGGCTGGTCTGTCAATAGTTAGGTACTTTATGTCCCCAAGAATTACCTCAGCTGTGCTCTCACTGATAAACTTGGATGTGTGTCTGACAAAACTTTTTCTGCTAATTTCACAGGTTTGCCTTATTTTTATTTTTGGTCATCATTGCCTGTTTCTTAGATACTTTTATAGAGTCCTTTACTTGTGTCGACCAGGAATTACTAACTCAGCTATGTTTGAAGGAGGGAGATACATGGATCAATTCCCCTTGGTGAAAAGAGGCTGTTTCATTACTGCCACTAGATCTAGTCACAGATGAAATCATCAACCAGTGAAAAGTTGGTTTTTCTTCCTGAAAAGATGGAAGGACCCCAAAGACAGGAATGGGGCAAACATTTTGTATTGACCAATATAAACTGTGCATATGGAAGTCTGTGCTCCCTAACCTTTTAAAAAAATTAAAATTTTTAATTTTTTTGCATTTAGCCAGGCCTATGACTGATCCTGGGCAGTAGGGTGAGAATGGATTTTTAATCCCTTAATGTAACATCTGAGAAGAGATATTTGGAGATTCCTACATGACTCACCAGTCTCTGCTGTCACAAAGGCAGGAGCAAGCTTCTTGATGAGATGCAGAGACAGAACACCAGCAGCCTGGTTACCAGCCAAGTCACAGCATGAAGGAAAGATACCTTGAGAAATACCCAATTGTTTACTGTACATTTTTTTGTTTTATTGTGTCTTTTGAGGCAAGTGTAAGCAGGTTTTGAATTCATGGTGATCTTCCCGCCTCACCCTCTCACTCCCAATATTATATATAGGTTGATGCTACCGCCCAAGATTATAGGTGTGTGCCACAAGATCTGCTTTGTTAGTATATTTTGGATAAGAAATAGAATCTTATATTAAGACTCAGGGGCTATTTGATGCCATAACTTAAGGAGAAATTTTGGGCTAAAAATTGGACTTAGGGCTGGAGAGATGGCTCAGCAGTTAAGGCACTTGCCTCTAGTGCCTAAGGGCCCAGGTTCAATTCCCCAGTACCCATGTAAGCCAGATGCACAAAGTGGTATATTCATCTGGAGTTCATTTGCAGTGGCTAGAGGCCCTGGTGCACCCATACTCTCTCTCTCTCTCTCTCTCTCTCTCTCTCTCTCTCTCTCTCTCTCTCTTTCTCTCTCTCTCTCTCTTCATATATATCTCTTTGCTTGCAAATAAATATTTTTAAAAATTGGACTTATAATTTATAAACAGTGAAACACTCAGATTGAAAGCATATAGTTAACTGTCTTGAGAGATGCTTATATCTATGTAGCCACACTTGTTTTAAGATCTAGACCATAACTGTCACCCTGGAAAGTTCTGTTGCCATTTTCTAGACTATTCCTTCCTCCAAAAGAGTCAACCCTCTGTAACAGGTCATTTTGTGAGTTCTCTAAATCATAATGACAGTATACCTCTCTATTAATTTAGGACTCAACTTTTCTTAGCATTGCTTTCTAGTTTTCAGTAGGAGTCTTATAGATATTTCTTAAATGTGTCTTACTTTCTGTATTTAATTGTCTATGGAATTTTTAATTGTAATATTTCTGAAAGTCTAGTATTGTTCTGAGCATATTTGAACTTAAGCATTTATAGTGTCTCTCTTTGTTCCGTGTAACTTTAAAAAAGCAGGCTTAATTCACTTTATTTTTTCTGTGTAAAATCCTATGTGGTAGCCACAACTGGAGCCTGGCTTCTCTGCATGGAGACTCTGTTGTGGGTTTTCACAAGATGGTCAGTGAATTTCTGGTAGGGAGACTTGGTGAGCATGATCTCTTTCCAGAGATTGTGGGTCAGGTAGGTCTTGGACATGGCATCAAAGAAGGCCTTGGTGAAGTTTCCCACACTGGTAACACACCGCCTGGCTGAAGTGTAGCAATCATTAAACATCAGCCTTCAGCAGCAGTTTAGTGGGCAGAGAGCAGAGACAATCCCAGGGTCCCTAAGGGCAACAGCAGCACAGAGCCACTTGACACGATATTACCTGATAGATTCTTGTTTATACATTTGAGAAATCCTGTCTCTCTTGGGCCCTTCCCATCCAGAGAGCCTTTCCCTGCTGGAATATTTTGTTGGATTTTGCTGTCCTTTCACCTCTCAGACCGAGGCTGCTTCCTCTGCATTAGTTCCATCCCCACAATGTTCCCTCATATGATAAAAATCTATTTTCATAGCAGAAGAAAGCACCCCGCTTGCTGTAGTCTTGGCCACTGCAGCTGTTCCCTTGGTTGACATCCCATGCCTTGGACTTCCTGGATGACATACAGCACACGCAACTGAGTTGTTATGACAACTACATTTTGTTGCATACAAGGCTTTCTCCGGTAGCCCTTTCCAAGGCCTAATCTTGCACTGCACTCTGCACAGGAACAGATAGTATATAGCACACTGTAGTCCTCCAAGACACTTTAGATCAAGGGTCTTGAATTTCAATGATAATGGCTTCTTCAGAGCCAAGAGAATTGCAGTCCAACTATATAGCTACCATTTAATCTCCCAAATGAGACAGAGAGAGGCCAGGTAGGACATTTTTCATAAGCAAAAAGGTTTTAAACCTTGGATGTAGACTTTAAAAACTTGCATATATTTTAGGTAACTGGTCCTTGGCTGCTTCATAATAAAAGGTCTCCTCAATAAATATCCCAGAGCCGCTCAAGCCAATCTTAGGAAAGGAGGTGGGAAGTACCATTCAACCATGAAGAGTTAATTTTGGGAAAATGATGCATCACAGGGGGTTCCCCCATCTCTGTTTACTTAATTATGTTTAGCTCACGTAACACACTTTGGCACCAGCCCTCAAAAGTTCTGTTTAGTGTATCAGGATTATGGTTTTATAGACTGTCATGTGTTTGCCACTGTACCTGTCCAACTTATGGAAGTCCCTCATCCACCCATTCTTCCTCTCCCTAATAGTGACCCATGATTCTGGACAAAGCTGCAAGAGAGTTGATAAAGAAAAGCTCAAGATGTTCATTGTGAGGCACCCATCAGTAGGAACTGTAGACACATGGCAGTTTAAATCAGGCCCAACATGGACGTATGTTCCGGTAGAGTCTGTTTTGACTATGATCTTTTATAGACTTTTCCATGGGATTGAAGCCTCTGAGATCATGAGCCGAAATAAGCACTTCTTCAAATTGCTTTATTCATGTGCTTTGTTACAGTGTTGAAAAGCTGATTCAAACAAATGCCTTCTGCAGATGGGATCCTCTCTTAAACTTCAAGGACTACTTCAGGGATCACTACCTCCTGACAAGCTTCCTAAATTTTAGGGTATGCTTTGTGTCCCATCTCTTGCCTCAGCTAGGGATGGACCATTCTCCTCTTCTCTCTCTCTCTCTCTCTCTCTCTCTCTCTCTCTCTCTCTCTCTCTCCCCCCCCCCGTGTGTGTGTGTGTGTGTGTGTGTGTAGTGTCTCCTGGAAAGACAATGTACATAATCATCTAGACAGAGAGCTTGGTTTGAGTCAGGGACACCGAGGTTCTGCTCTAAGCTCTGTCATTTGGTAGCTGTTAGGCCTTGGACACATTACTCTGATCTCTCTTCAGTCTCCATTTTTTTTAAGTCACTGAAATGGATAGTATAGGACTTCATAATTCCCTTTGGGTTGAAATTATGGAGATATAATAACAGGCACTTTGAAAATGCTTAACATTGACCTGTGGGGAGCTGCTTATTGTGCCTTAACTGTGTCAATGCCATTTTGAAGGTCTCTGACATTTATTTTCTCTACTAACCAAAGCTAAGTTTCTATTTTTGTGCTTAAGTTTACTTTTCCTGCCTGCAGGCTTCCTCCTAGAGCTCACATGACCCTCGTTGTGGTCAGGTTACCTAGAAGCCTGGTTATGCTAGTTCCTACATAAGCTCCCACACACTTCCGCCTGCTAGAGGATATTTAAGAACTACCTGTACTGCAATAAATGGAGACTTGATCAGAATTTTTGTCTTGTCTCCATTCTTTGTGTCTCTTGTCCCTTCCATTTTCACCCCCTCCCTTAGGGTCTTCGTTGACTAACCCGCGGGCTGGGACATTGACATACTTTTAATATATATGTTCATTAAATGTTTGTTTTTGTTATTATATCTTTATTCATTTGTTCATTAAACAAATATGTGGTAAAACTAAGTAAGGTAGTGTAAGCATGGAAACCATTGGTTTTGCCTTGAAGGAGACACAGGATTTCAAGAGGAAAGATACACACAGTGGAAGAAGTTTATATAGGAACTGTAAGTCAATGAGGTAACTTTGATAGCTGCAGAGGGCAGAGCCTCATCCAGTCATGAACTTGATGGTACCATAGATTTATGCATTGCTGAAAAATGAGGACCTTTCCTTTCCTGGATTTGGTTTTCCTCACACCTTTGTAAAATGGTGATTAAGTTGAACTCACAGCAATGTATTGAATTAAAAACAGGGAACTGGCTATTATCTACTCTTACCATGTGTTGTAGTCAACCTCCTTGTTGCTGTGAAAGGGTTCTTGTGGAGGAAAGGGTTTACTTTAGCTTATGGACTCAAGGGGAAACTCCATAAATGGTAGGAAAAACAACAGCATGAGCAGAGGGTGGGCATCACTTCCACCACAGCACTGTAAACAGTGGCAGGAAGGTGTGCCAAACACTGGCAAGGGGAAACTGGCTATAATCCCCTTAAGCCACCCCCAACAACACAGCCCCAACGAGGTTCCAGTTCCAAGACTGCCATCACCTGGGGATCAAGCATTCAGCACATATTAATTTTACAGAGACACCTGGATCAAACCACCACACCATGTTTCTGTGGAAGCCCAGCTCTTGTTACCACTTCAATCCACAGGCAACATTGGTCAAGTTCTGAAGGGCATCGCTCGTAAAGATGAGTTTTAAAGTTTCAGATTGTCCTGAGCTGATGACCATGCTAGATGGTATGGATGGTCCCTGGTGGGTGCTGTGCCAAGCTGGGTTGACTCACTGCCCTTTTCTGTGCCAAGGTCAACACAGTGGGCAAGTGATTTCCAGAAGCAAGGAGGCCTCAGGGGACTGTTACCCTGGTGGGTAGTTACTTAAGTTTTTATGAGCATGGCTTGATTAATTAGCTTCTGAAAGGACAGTAGTTATTCCCAGAGAGGCTATTAGGAAGCACCTATGTTATTTGGTCCTTGTAAGAAACGATTAACTGAAATTCACACTCTGCAAAATAATTAACCAAGAATGGTGACACTACATTATGCAGTCATTTTGAAGAAAAGGTCTCTTAGATTGCAACTTAAAACTTTAAATTATTTTGGAGACTAGCTTTGGCTTTTAGATAGATTATAATAAAAGCAAATTATTGTACATTTTAATAACTTGCTTCTTTGGAAAAGGAGGTCTGATACGAAGCTGATGACGGTGATGTATCTCATAAAAGCTAATTGACAATCTACTTCTTTAAATACCACAAGAATCCATCATGGTTAAACATTACCACGATGAGTTGCAAAGGAATTAAAGATGATTTACCAGCCATCGGGACATTTTGCTAATATTATACATACTGAAGGAAGTAGTAAAAGAGATGAATGCTTTGGGACACCTCCAGTTGTCTGATTTGTAAACAGATGTCAAGAACAGTGCCTCCAGTTCAAGGGCACACACCTGGTTGTCGACAAGGGCATTGTGATTACAGACAGCTTTATCTCGCCTCGACATCCTGTCACTGGAGTTTGTGTGAGCCCATTGGGATGTGATGACTCTCTTCTTGAATAAAGCTGCTTCCTGTACTCATACCATTTGGCTGTGTCTCTTCTCTGTGGACCTCTCTAAGCCCTTTCTTCATAGCCTGGCTTAAACTGTGACCTACTGAACCACTTGTACATGGCTCCCTATTTACCAGTTTGAAGAGACACTCTATACTGACTTCCCAGACTGAGCCAGGGTTGCATGAGGAAAGAAGGGGTTTATGATGAAAGAATTCCTCTCTGAAGATAGGAGTTGGATCCTAGCTGAGCTATCTTGAGGTATCAACTCTGATTATACAACAGAAGTCACAATCTCAGAGTGCTCCCGGCTGTCTTCAAAGAATTAAAGTTTTGAGTCTGTATTTAAAAATCTAGGCTTCTTGACTTTTCTTGGAATGCCAGGAATCAGAAGAATAGGCCTAGAATCTCATCAGCTGGAAGCTGGAGCTGAGAAGTGATGTCCCCTTCATACAGGGCACAGCCATTGCCCATCATGAGTCTGTCCAGTTCACTCACTGAAGAAGGAAGCATCTGGATCATCAACTGGTAGGAGTGAGAGTAGTGACACCTCTGGGTGTGTGTACAGAGCAGGAACTGAGGAGGGAAGAAGTACTTTGAGTGTGGGTGGTACCATGTCATGGGGGGTGGATTGGATGAAAGAGGGAAGTAGAAAGGCATTTAGTGAAGGTCCCCCCTCCTTCTTCCTGTTTGCTGTGATGTGAACTGCCATTCCCTCCCAGCCACGATGCCAAAATTAATCTTTCCTTTCTTTAAGTTGTTATGTCAGATGTTTCGTCACAGCCACAGTTAGGAGACAGGAGTGGAAAATAGCATTTGAAAACCTAGAGAGGAGGAGGGCACAGGGTTTCTGATGACTACGAGTCATTTAATTCAGCTCAGGTAAAAAGAAGACACAGGGGAAATGATGGCAAGAAAGCCCTGCGAGGTCTGCAGAGGCAGGGTGGAGGCACTTACCCTGCTAAGGCTGTGTGGTTTTTCTTGGGGCCATGTGGAACCCACAACAGGATTTAAACAGGAAAGAAACTCGATTTAATATTATTGTTATAGAAAGAAAGTGTCAAAGTTCCAATTTGAGCAGAACAAGTCCAAGGATTCTGTCAAACCCTCCTGTTGAAAAGCTGGCTGTATAACTTATTGGAAAATATATCATTGAATGACACGTCAGTCGGGACTAGTCAGAGGTCAAACTTGAAGCAAAAATCAGGATCCCCGAGGCAAGAAAAGAATTGACTTTAAGCTTTTGGGAACCCAGAAGTAAACAGCACTCACCAGTAGCTTTCTCTTGTTTGCCAAATTGGGTGACCTGGAGTCTTCAATGCTGTGGCTCTGTAGGGAACACTGTATACAACCTGCCCAAGAGGGAATTTATGGCAATCTCTTCCCTCACCTTTGTCTTGCCTCCACTTAAATTTTGTAACCCAAATGGCTGTCCTAACTGGGAGCTAGAAATAAACCACTCACTCCCACCATGAACCACCCACCCAGGAAGATTGCCCATATCAAAGGTTGGAATGAGTTGGTGAGTGGAATAAAAAAAAGGCACCTTTAACATTTATAACCACAAATAAACCATTATATAGGTTTACAGTTCACACTCAAAACAAACAAACAAAAAAAAAAAACAAGCAGGGGCTGGAGTGATAGTGATAGTGATAGAGGTTAAGGCACTTACCTGCAAAGCCTGACGACTCAAGTTCAATTCCCCAGTACCCATGTAAAGCCAGATGCACAAAAGGGGTGCATGCATCTAGAGGTCCATTTGCAGTGGCCTGGGGCCCTGGTGTACCTATTCTCTCTCTCTCTCCTTGCAAAATAATAAAATAATAAATTAAAAAACAGGGCTGGAGAGATGGCTCAGTGGTTAAGGCACTTACCTCTAGTGCCTAAGACCCCGGGTTCAATTAAGCCAGAACCACAAGTTTCTCTCTCTCTCTCTCTCTCTCTCTCTCTCTCTCTGTCTGTCTCTACTTGAAAATGAATAAATAAAATATTAAAAAAATAAATTAAAAAACAAGCAGATTAAAAATATCTATTTAAAAAAACCAAGCAGATGAAAAATATCTATTCAAAAGTTCAATTTAAATTTATTCTGGTTAGTTGATCCCCCAGGAACATAGCTGAAACCAATCCAGGCCCTCCTTGCTGGTTTTGCTTTCAAACAAATTCTGAAATGATTTTCAAAAAGTTTCAGGAATATAGCACAATAAAAAAATAACACATGGGCTGGAGACATGGCTCAGCAGCAAAAGACACTTGCTTGCAAAGCCTGACGGCCTGAATTCAATTCCCCAGGACCCACATAAAGCCAGATGCACAAAGTGGCACATGTGTCTGGAGTTTGCAGTGGCAAGAAACCCTAGTGTCCCCATTCTCTCTCTCTATCTCTCCTTGCAAATAAATAAATATTTAATTATGCATAACAACATATAAATAGTGAAGTATAGGAATGAGAAAAATATAAATATTTAACATGGACAAATATCAAATGACATAATGATTAATCACTCAAAATAAATGTAGTTACATAATTCCAGAAATAGAAAAGGTTGTCATACACATGAGGTATAAGAGACTAGATAGAATGGGACTGACTATATAAATAAGAAAATTTTAGATTTCAAAGTACAATGACTGACATAAAATAGCATAAGGTCGATGTTGACAAACCACCCAGAATAAAACTCAGACTGAAAACTATGAGCATCAGACCCAAGTGTAGGTCATGAAGTGAGAAGTACAACACACCTCTAATCAGAACTATACCAGGAAAGGAGGGAGAGAATGGAGTACAACCAAGAGAAACATATGTAATAGTTGAGAATTTTCCAGAAGAGATAAAAGGATTCATTTTGCACATTTGTGACTACCAAGAAAGCAAAACAGTTAAGGAACATAAGACCTTGAGCAGAGCTATATTGAAGAAGGCCGGTGACCTTCCAACAAATCACCATTGAAATGATCACAGAATCCTCAACCAAATCACAGAAAGCCACAGAAAAAAATCTTCAGTGTGGTGAAAAAAAAGAAACTTGCCAATCTGGAAATTTATACCCAGCCAAAGTATCCTCCAAGCATGGGAGAAAATACTAAGCAGATATGAGATTGGGAGAATACTGTGGGCGACAGGATATGGGCAGTGTTTTTATCATACTAGAGGTCAGTAGCATGTCCTGGGGTTGAGAGCCAAGCCATGTCTCCAGACGTTGCCAGATGTTCCTTGATTGGGAACTACTATTCTAGAAGAGACTCGACAACAGAGATAGAAATAGAGCTCAGTTCAAGGAACTTAGTGTTGGAAGAGCTTTCAAGTTAGACTGGTTTTCTCAGACTGCCTTCAGAGAGGCATTGCTGGATCCATGGAATGACATGGATAATGCCATTGGTCAATATGCTAACCAGCAAACCTCAGATGCTCAGATTTCTACCTTGGATTCTCTTTCTTTCCTTTGTTGCTCCCTAGATATTTCACTTTATTGCAGGGTTCCAGTTATACGTGACAGCAGAATCCATTTTAGCCTTTAACCTTTCTACTGACCTCTAGACCAATAAACTCAATTTCTTACAGAATTTGATGTCCTGTGTTCGAAAACCTTGAACATAATTTTCCCGAGAGTGATTCATTACAGAAGATAGTGTTGTTGTCATGTTCTCGAAGCACCAGACTGAACACAGCCGATGGGAGGAAAGGGTTTATTTTAGCTTACAGACTCAAGGGGAAGCTCCATGATGGCAGGGAAAATGTGGTATGAGCAGAGGCTGGACATCACCTCCTGGCCAACGTCAGGTGGACAGCAGCAGCAGGAGAGTGTGTCAAACACTGCCAAGGGGAAGCTGGTTACAACACTGAAAAGCCCACCCCCAACAATACACCTCCAATTCCCAAACTGCCACCAGCTGGGGACCTAGCATTCAGAACACTTGAGTTTATGGGGGACACCTGATTCAAACCACAACAGATAGACACACATTTCAACACCCAAATTTTGAAGACATTGTTCCTCTGCTGTAAACATTGTCTTGATATTCCATTGTCACTCAGTAAAATCTAACTTGCTTAGTACAATGGGTAAGGCCTTGCATCATCATCAAGCTTATCTGGCCAAGTCTTCATAAATCCCTCTACGTTTTCCCCCCAAGGACTCTCAGAGTCCCCAGGATTGGGTGGTGTGGGGTAATCCTGGAGGGACTGTGTTTATTTGAAGTGTGAAATTTTGCCAAGAAGATGTTTTAATGGGCTAGGGAGACAGCCCTCTTTATGGGCTCCCTACATTTACCTCCACAGAACTGGGGAAAACCGGGGTGTGGAGATAAGGTCCCTATGAGTATGCTTAGCGATCATCAGTTCTGTCCTGTTCTTCAGAGTGCTGAGTTCTGTTTTACTCAGCAGTTTAACTGCTGGCAAAAGAACTTAGTCATTGGAAGCTAGTTTTCTTGTTTGGTTAGACCCAAACTTCTTTTTCATTAAATTAATTAATTGTTAATAAGTAGAAACTCTATATTAACAATTCTTGTGTTCATGTCCCCATTTCCCTCCTCCCTGCCCCCAATTCACTGAGGTCCCTCCTCAGATTGCTGGAACACTCCATGGGATGGAGGGCTGTGAATTATGGAAGGAGTAGAAAGTTTTTTGTTTTTTTTTTTTTTTTTTGGAGGGGAGCAATGCCTCTGGATATTCCCTCCACCATGGCTCTTACAATCTTTCCACCCTCTCTTCCACCAAAGTCCATGAGCCATGGTGGGTGAGTTTTAAGTCTGCTTTTCTGTTAAGTTCTTAAGGATCTCTGAGAACCAAGTTTCTTAAACTGTGAGTTGTGACATCACATGAGGTCGTGTAGATGAGTGTAGGAATTGCAAAAATTTAACAACAGTATGTTTTCTGAATGTTCAAGGATCCAACAATTCAAAATCAAATGCATTAGAATCCAATGTGTTTCTGGTACAACTTCCCTCTGTCACATTGTGTTACTGCGCTGTGGGCTTAATTCTGAGTACACAACATGTCACCACGCCATACAACCCCAGCCAATGCCGGAAACACTTGAGTCAGATTCAAGGCCATCTATGTTCCCCGTGTTTCTACTATACAAAGTTCTCTGCTCTTACAGAAACACAATGGTATAATTATGAAAAATAAAAACAATAATTTTCCTCCATCATTTCTCATCATGTAAGTATCAAATTAGTGTATTTTCAGAATGTATTTTGTTAAAATGTTTGGTTTTAAAAACTGCTGTTTGAGTGACTAACTTAAGTTTCAAAAAATATTGTAAATGAATTTTGGCTTGTGATTAGGACAGAATTTTCAACAATTTCTAAAATACCCATAAACATATATTTTGCCATTTTGTGCCATCTCTTGATACTAAGCAGTGTTCTCAGCATGGAGGATTATAAAATAAAAATATTGATTAATTCTGAAAAAATATTTGGCTTCTCTATGCCTTGCAATATCAAATATTCAGCCAAAACTTAATTCTTAATGTAAAAATAAACAAGTACATTCATCTCATTAGTGTGCCAATTTGCTGTCATCTTGAATAAATATAAAGTTACAGGTGTATCAAAGGATTATTTTTAAATAAATTTATTTATGATTTATAGTCAGCAAATGTTTGGTTTACATACCTACTTTATATATCTATATACGTGAGGTCATGTAAAAATTTCTCAGGAACACAGGGGTTGTGGGTAGAAAAAAGACTTTCAGAAGCCCTGGTTCAGAACCAGTCTGTACTTTGCCCTTGGACTTAAGGAAAATCCCTTACTTTGGGGAAAGAATCTTAACTACTCAGATACAAACCTTGTAGGGTCCCAGTGGAGAGCTGGAGGATTTTATCAAGCCTCTCTAGTCTGCTGAGACAAATTCCAAGCTGACCTCATACTTGACAGGAGCTGATATGCTTGTTCCTTCTTTCACATCTTAGCTGGTCATCCTCCTGTGACCTTGAAGTCTCCAAGGTCATATAATACACTGTGAGGATGACCGAAGGGTTGGGGTCGGTGTACCCATAGATCTGGAGGACCACCCCTTCTGATATTTCAAAGATTTCCTTTGTTTAATTCTGAACTATACTGGTATTTTCAGACTCTTCTTTGCAGTCCACATGACTCCAGTTTTTGTCTTAATAGCAGAGTTGTATAAATATGGATTCCTTGGCGCCCCACTCTCTGACTTTCTAGAAAACTTCCTTTCAGATGCTGTCTTCTTTGGTTGTTTCCTGTTCCCTCACATTGGCCCCACTTTGTGTTTTGTTTCCAGAATTCATGATTAGTAACTATGAGGAAGTTCTGCCATTCCTAGAACTGGAAATCTTCAAATATCATTGAAAAGGAGCCAAACCCTTAAAGGTAGATGTTTACTTTTTGTGTTATCAAAAGGGTCCATAGGAAATTCTGGATTCCATGCACATAAACATTTGTTTAAGACTGATTGGAAGCACCTTGGTTTCAATGAGTATAACTGTTAATCTTTGATCTTATTGGTGGTGGCTGGGAGTGGAGGGGAGGACATGTCTGGCCTTCCTGCTTCAGCCTCCTCAGTGCTGGGATTATAGTGTGCGTCTCCCCAGGCTTATTCCGTGACTGTTGTCATCCTTCCTGAGAAATATTATGGTGAGGATGACTAACCAGTCTGGCTCCTGTTATAAATTAGTGTCAGACAATAAATTGTAGCTTTGAGGAGACTGTGGTGAGGCAGCAGGTCGCCTTTCTAACTACTTGATATAACAGCAAGCCTCTGCAAACCAGTGAGTGACATTCTCTCCAGATCTCTTGTTCCCATGGCGACACTGAAACGGCACTGACCACAAAACTGTCCATCCGCAGTCTTCATTTTAATTAGCATATCTACAGTGCAGGAATAGTTTTCAAATATTTGTGATATTGGAAGACTTCCCTCCATATACTCTTTCTTCACTTAGCTTCCAGGAAGCCCTCTCTACTCTTGTGATTTTTCTTGTAGGTTCCTGGGATTTCCTTCTCAAGCTCCTTCACCATTTGTTTATTTCCTTTATCACTAAAATTGGAAGATCCTTCTTCTCATATTCTACCATCTAGGCATGAAATTTCCATGTGATCTCCATCTCAAATCTCTCCCTTAGAACTGTGACCCAGATCCTCTTCTCCCTGTGAGCTGTTGGATCAGTTGCTTTTGCAATACTGCGACCGATGCATCTGAGAACAAGTTAAAAGAAGAAATGATTTATTTTGGCTGATTTTTTTCTGAACTCGTTTTCTCATAGGTTTGACCAAACACCTGACATGAAGCAAGTTAAGGAAATAAAGGTTTATTTTTTTCACAGAGTTCAAGGCTACAGTCTCTCATGGCAGGGCAGGCATTGAAGCAGGAGCTCTTCACATTGTGTCTGCAGTCAGGAAGCAGAAAGTGCTTGCTGTCATCCTGGAGAACACGTGGATGATATGCCTCTGACTTCTGCAGATTTAAGTCTTTTCCAGAAGGTTCTAGAACTCCTAGAATCCAGAGGACCAACCACCAACCTATAGAAGATCCAGGGATCAAGAGATACTATAAAATTTCTAGACATGTTCTGGCCAGGCAAAACTCAGGCTTTGCCAATAGCAAAATACAAGCATATCCTTCACCCCAAAAGGTTAAAGATGGACAAAACTTTGATAGACCTGCTTGGATATTAGGGGATGTCCATTCTCCAGTGGACACAATGTCTCAGGACATTAAAACACTTGCTGATAAAGAGGGAGTGATGAGACTGGTACCCAGGGAGGGTTTACTCAGGCAAAAGCCTTCATGATACCAAAAGGGCAGCTCTCTTTTGTGAATAGTCACCATGGGATTGCCTGGATTAGATGCTTCTGTGACTAAGTACAGAATGGTTCGTGATCAGTGGCAGAGAAAGAAACGATAACCAACCAGTGCTCATTGACTTTGGGTCACAATTGTCCAAGGAGTCAAGAGGTGCTCTACCCAGCCCCTTGCCACATGAAGGATTCTACCAGAGATGTGCCAGTGAGGTGAAACCAGATGTGACATTTGGTGGCCTGTTTGCCAGACTCCCATCAGTCATGGCACAGAACAGTACCTCAATGGAGTGGCATGTGTATCTCCAGAGGAAAGACCCAAAGCTGCCCCCAGAGAAACTCCATCAAGTCAAGAAAGGCTACAGTATGGAGACCCATTCAATGATGTCTGCTGCACAGATGACTCTGGTGTGGGGAAGCTATCCAGATGGGCTGCTCTGACCAGGCAGACAACTGCCATCCGTATGGGTGAGTTTAGACGGGGGCACGCAGCCATGGACAGCCTGGTGAGCTTTCTGGTTGGTAATTATGAAGGAGCCACACTCAGCAACTCTCTGTGCTCATTGCTGGGAAATCATGAAAGAGTTGACACCATGGCTAACTCACTGGAAAAAGGGAATGTGAGGCCATGGAAGGGATGGAGCTATAGGTAGATGAGGCTGATTTCAACTGGGACTAAAGTCACAAGTGTCCCATGGAGTAGCCACAACAATCATCTCCTTTTGGAATAAAGAAGCAGATACCCTTGCCTAAGCCTGGTCAGTGGTCACCTCTGAAGCATACTGGACATATGGAAGTGAGGTTATTGGGAACTGTACATAATTTGGAAACTGGTTCACCAGTGTCCAAGCAAAGTCAACACAACATTGTCCTGTCTGTTGGCAGGCCCGTCCTCTGTCAGTGCCAGCAGCCACTGGGAATATAAAGAAGAGAAAGAGAGAGAGAGAGAGAGAGAGAGAGAGAGAGAGAGAGAGAGAGAGAGAGAGAGAGAGAGAGAGAACTATTGACACATGGAAACCAATGGTCTGGGTCCACTCCCCTCGAGTAAGCTATATGCTAAGCACTCCCATGTAGAGAGACACTGTGAGTGGCTTTTTGTGAGCTATCCTCTGCCAAAAGCAAATCAGACTTCAACTACATAAGGTAATGTTTGATACCCCAGGAATCATTATCGGGGATCAAAGTGATCACGGAAGACATTTCCCATGCTATCTAACCCAAGGACAACATTGCGGAGCTGTTTCATCTACCTTTCAATTAACAGGGAAAATGATCTCTTAAAGCAATAAATAGAGTCACTTACGAAGCTTCCTTCACTGAAGGTAGGCTGTGGTTTCAACGCCATCCGTGTTCCCTGAATAAGACCTCCCCTGTGGGGAAAAGTCAGCTTTCTGGGTTTTGGTAGATATCAAGATGCAAGCTGGTTGGGTATGGACAAACCAGACACTGTCTTGAACCTGGAACTCACTCCTACACAGAGTGCTTTCATTTTGCACTCCCCCATCCCATAATACCTGGGCATGGAATGAATACTGAGGTGGGATCTGGAGGAAGGTACCCGTGGGCTGGATTGGTATTCTTCTTCACCATGTCTCCAGATATGACCCAGGGCTGGGGGGGGGTGCATATTGGCAATAGGCAGGCTTCTATTCATGGGCACCTCGGTGAAATGACTAGAGTGGATGGCACCCAGCTTCATCATTATGGAGCCGCTGCCCACATTGGGATGGAAAGCTTGGCATAACCCTTCTGGAATGACTTCTGAGGTTGCAAAACATGGGCGTCTAGTCCTGGTTTAATTATATAGAAAGGGGCAGGAGAGCTCTCCGTGTTTTGTATTGTTTTATGTATTTTGTGTTTCCACTGTTAACGTGAGCTGCTTCTCTGTACTGCTGTATCATTTTTGGTGCTCTCTGGATGTCCTTGGAAAACATGTTTCTGTCCTGGGCACACCACATATGTCACAAGGCAAAGCTGTTCTTTCTAATGGTGGGCATATGTGTCTTCTGCTTTTGAGTGGCCAAGGAGGGATCCATGATGAACCGAGCCACTGATAGCTAATGACTGGATCTCTGTGTAAGCATGGATACTTGAACAGCACATGGAGATGAGGACCTTAAAGGTCTCTGATATCATACATGCAAACATGATTGACGGGTGACATCAGCGACCCCAACACTGACCTTGGATCTTACTAGCATATCCATTGGCTTACTCAGTTTCTGATGGCTTTGTGTGGCCTCCTGGGCTGCAGAGATCTGCTGGGAACAACATAACCATCCTGAATTCATTCAGGTAAACAGCATCACTTACCTGGGGTTCCTTCCAATTCCCCCATTAGCCCACCATTAAACATAAGTGCATAGACTGGTGTTAAGGCTTGAATGTGAAATGTTCCCCCACAGAGTCATGTGTTGAAATCTTGGTCCCCAACTAGTGGTACTATTTTGGGGTTGCCAGAAACCTTAAGAGTTGGGGCTTAGCTGGAGGAAGTAGGTCACTGGGGGTGTGTCCTTGAAGATTATATTTGGTCCCTAGATTCTTTCTGCTTCCTGGTTGACATAAGGTGAGCAGCTCCTACCACATGTCCCAAATTCCAAGATGTTTTGCTGTACTGTGAGCCCAGAATTAACAGACTATGAGCTATTGCCTCTGAAACCACGAGCGGAAATAAATCCTTCCTTCCTTCAATCATTTCTGCCAGGCATTTGGCTAAAGTGATCCTGCCAGGAATATATTGAACTCTCCCCAGATGGCATCCAGTGCCTCTGTGGTACTAAGTTCTGGTCCAGGGAGGCTTCGCTAGGACACCTTTGGCTTCATGTGAGTACACACTCCCACATCCCTATCTAAACAGGTCCATCTGGGAGGACTACGGAGTAGGTCTGTTTTTTCTTGGTGGTGTTACTTATTATCTGTGTTTGTGTCTCCAGGCAGACAACGAGGAAGTCCTGCAGGATTTATCTGCACAGCTTTTTCACAGGGCTCTGAAGGCTTGAACACGGAGACCATTGTAATGGTAAAGGTGGTCCTCCATGACTGAGGGCTCTACACATGCTGGCTACTGCTCAGGCAGGCACCTGGGCCCTTTCACAAACTCTATATTGTGTACATATCACTAACTAAAAACAGCACTTATCATAGACCAGAAACAGGAAGCTGAAGTTCGTCAATCCCTTCTTCATTTATAAAAGCAATTGCAGTTAATTGATCACAGGGGAGATGACTCCTGGTGGTCTATAATGAAATCAGGCTTTTCAGAACTGGGTCTTTAGGGGATAGTTGTTAGTATGCTTTTCAGGAAATGTGGTTTGGGGCCTTGTAAAGTGAACTTGCATTTACTAATGGTGTGGGCTGCGCTTGCATATTTTATAAGATTACTCCAGGGATTTTGTGGATAATCCAAGGGAATATCGTGGGAGATAAGAGACTTCAAGAGTCAGTCAGGGGTACCCTCGAGGGAGGGTTCCTTAACACCCTCCCACATTCTTCCTGTGTCCTGGACTGCTCTGTGACCTGGACTGCTTTCAGACTTTCCCATGTAGATTTGACACCAAGTTTGGACCTTAGACTTCCCCAGGCACTCATAAGGTGTTTGATTTATCACACAAAATACTGTAAGAAAAACAAACAAACTAGTCCTGGCTCTGAGACAGCACCCCTTAAGCTTTCATATAAACTCCACATCCCTACTTCTTCTTGCAGAAATAACTAGATAGAACTCTCCTTTTTCTCTGTCTATGGTAAAGATATGCAGTAGACACTAATCAAAACTCTTGCTCTTAGTGTTTCTTTCTCTGGAGTCCCAGCTAGTCTAGTATAGTTTGGGACACTTTCTTGTGAGATCTCCCCTGCTTCAGGTTTTAGGGCACCTGTAGTTGTAGATGTGATAAAACATTAGACCCAGATGTTTAATTAAAACCAGTGAAGGGAATGGCCGCTCCTCTGGTTGGTAGAAGAAATAGTTTGGTTTCCATTGTTTCTCAGGGACAAACTGTGAAGAGTAATTTGGATTGCCAGCTTTGATTGGACTGGGAGTCATCTAAGAGTTTAATGAAGCCCACCTCTGGCTGTGTGCGTCACAGTGTTTATAGAGGTGATTAGATCACGAGGGTTCTGACCTAATCAATGCTTTATTCCATTGATGGACTTAAAATTGAAATCCTTTTGGAAGAAAACTAAGGCCCAGTGGGAGGAAGTGGGTCACTGGGGAGAGGCTTTGATGGACATGTCTTGGGCCCTGATACCTCCCTGCTGTTCCCTCTGGTTCCTGGTGATTGTGAGGTGAATTAACTTGGACCACACACTCCCAACACCATGATGCTATCTGTCCCTCACCTCAGGCCTAAAGTGATGGAGTCAGGTAACCATGGTCTAGAACCTCTGAAATAGTGAGCCAAAATAAGTCTCTTCTTTAAGGTGACCTCATTTATTTGGTGACAATAAAGAGTCGCTTGCTATTACACTGCTACAGATATGATTTTGTAGTCATTGGATAAATTATCTGTAATGGAACCTTGGATAAATACAGGACCCGTGGCTAAGTTCGTTCTCCTTGGTTTTGAGTTAAAGACATTTAGCTTCCTCAGATTGCCTCTTATTGAGGGAATGGTAGTGATTTCTAGATCTTTCTTTCACATTTTTGTGAACTTATGTTACAATGAAATGTTTTTGAACTATTACTTGAATGCAATTATTTTACCTTGCTTCGCATACTAACTTGGGATTTTAGATGTATTCTTCAAAGGACTGATTTATTCTTCAGACTTTGTTAAATCCATGTTTTAATGTTAAATTAATGTGAATCTTAAAACAGTATGAAAAAGCCCCAAGCTTGTGACACGTTTCTCAGTGACAAACTCATTCTAAAGGGATTCATTTTCTCTTAGAAGTCCCCCTCCCTCCTTTTTTTTTTTTGTTCAAATGCATTGCAGATCTTCTCATGGTAGGGACCATTCTCTTCCAAACATTTCCAAACTATCCCCCTTGCTTGGCTTGGCAGTGGAGCCAGATATGATGGATGGAACAGACATTAGGAAAGCCCTATGTGATTTATTCCCTCCTACCTGGGATGAAATGCTGAAACTATTACCTCCCCTGCAGGGGGGTGCTAGGGCACCCCAGGGATCACCTGGAAAAATGGTAAAGCATGTTCAAGCCCATGATGACAGCTGTCCATCTCACAGCTCACCAGGAGAGAGGCGATCCTATAGTGAGGAGGAGTAATGCCAGTTCCCTCCCCAAGTTTCCCTGTGACAGGAAGACTTGTAGTGGACTGACAGCTGCAGGGCCTGGGGACAGGTTGTTAGTGACACAGCTGTTGCCCAGCTCTGTAGCTCTGGATCTCTCATGAGGAGATGCTGGTTTGAATTTTTATGTGAGGCCACCTGATTTGAAAATATTGGCAAATAACATGGTGTTTTCTAAAGCTCACTGATGGACTTGGGAGCTGTGGGTCCAGGACAACTTTGACCCTTCCCTTCCCACATTCCTTCTGTCCTGCTCCCCCTGACCCCTTCTCAGCTTTTTAGTGGGGTGGGCTGCATCTTGAACCTCCGGCCAAAAGTCATGTCTTTGGTGTGCTTCTCAGTGACCATGGTCCCACCCGGAACTCCTGGGGGCTGCTTTTCAGTCACTTAGTTTCTGTGGCCAACTTCATTCTCTATGAACACGTTATTCCCTCTAAGTACTCGAGGGATAATTATGACTATCATAATGCCACTTCCGAGGGCTGGGGTGAAAATTAATGGAGTGCTTCTCACGTGCTCTCAAGCACCTTGGGAAGAACTTGCTACTTTCTCACAAAATGTTATTCCTCCTCTACCAGGTGGAAATTTAAAAAAAAAAGAAAAGAAAAGAAACTAACAGGGAGATGTTTCCAGAAGAGTGACAAGCTGAATCTGCATCAGAATCACAATGTTAGTGGAGGTGAGGTGCTCTGGTTAAAATGCTAATTCCTGGGCTCCACCGAGTCCATTCCCTGGGCTTGGGACCTTGTGTTTTTAAGAAGCACAGAACACCTCCCAGAGGATGCTAGTGTCCACTGTAGTTTGAGAGGGACACCTGTGCCTTCAGAAGAGAGCAATGGAGGTTTGTGAAAGACACATAGGGCAAACAGTGAGGGCATCAAAGATGAACCCTGAAAACATTAGTGAAGGAGGTGAAACAGACTTTATAATGCTGGGAGTGGGGGGGGCGCTGGAGGGGGCTGGAGTCCTTCCCACCTGTGCAGAGGACAGGTGGCTGGTGGGTGTTTAAAGGATGAGGAAGAGAGGAGAGGCCCAACAAAGATCATCTCATCAGAGTCAATGCAGCGAGACTGGCTTGTCTGTTGAGCTATAGTAAGAGGCTATTCTTGCACAGGTGAAAACAAGACTTCCCCTTCTTGAAGGCTGCCTTGCAAAGGTGTGACTCACATGCTTGAAAAGGATCTTCTCAATTAGAAGAGAGTCACCTTGAAAACTGTCATAGAAGGGAACAAGGTCAGGGCATGCAATGTATAGCTGGGGAAAAAAAAGTCAGCTGTTTTAGAGTACTGGACTTTTTCCAGTCAGGCAGATCAGCTGATCAAAGACATTTCCAAGGTATCCAAATGGCCAGTAAATACATGGGGGGGAATGTTCAATATCTCTGGCCACCAGGGAGATGCAAATGACACTACACTGAGATTCCACCACACCCCAGTCACAATCTATCAAGAAATCCAACAGCAAATGCTAGTGAGGGTGGAGGGTGGTGGAGCAGAAACCCCTGTTCACTCCTGGTGGGAACAGAAATGAATGAAGCCAGTGTGGAAAGCAGCATGGTGATGCCTCAACTAAGCACGAACACCCATATGCCCCAGCTGTGCACTCCTGACTGTAGGCCTGAAAGAACCCGAGAGATAAATGTGCACCATGGTTACCATGGCAATATTCACAATGGGCAAGATACAGGATCAGCCTCTGTGCCCATCAGTGTAGGAATGGATAAAGACACTGGAGTACTTGCTGGAGAGATGACTCGGTTGTCAAAGACTTGCTTTCAAAGTCTGACAGCCCAGATTTGATTCCCCAATACCTCGTAAATCAGATACACAAAGTGGTACACATATCTGGAGTTTGTTTGCAGTGGCAAAAGGCCCTGGTATGCCCATCCCATTCTCTCTTTCCCTCTCCCACCTCAAATAAATAAATATTTAAAAAAGAAAATGTGGACTAAACTAAAATATAGTTTTACTCAACCATGGAGAACGAGATTATGCTGTTTATAGGAAAATGGATGGACGTGGACATCATTATGTTAAGGGAAGTAAGACAGTCTCACAAAGACAAGTGCTGCTGTTTCCTCTCACATGAATAAGCGAAAGAAAAAGAAAAGAAGGGCATGAAACGAAAAGAGAAACACTAATAATGTAGAAGGGAAAGGGAGAAAGGGGAGGGAGGAGGAAGAGTGATAGAGAGGGTGTGTTGCAGTTGCTTTAGTGTTGCTGGATAAACAGCCAACAGAAGCAACTTATGGGAGGAAAGGATTTATTTCAGGCTTATACAATCCAAAAGAAACACCATCAATGGTGGAAGAAACCAGCTCATTATCACAGAGACCAACAGCCAGCAAGTACTAATAGCCAGCGCTCCGACTCACTCTGAATAATACAACTTAGGTGCTGGATGTAAAGGTCCAACCCCTCCAGTGACACCTCCTCCATCAGGGCTTTTCTTGCTAGAGACTAAAGTTGCAAGTTTAATAAAAAAAAAACACCTCTGGCTATGGGGGACATATATTCACATTCAAACTATCACTGGGTGATATGATCAAAGAACTGGTGAGAGTGTTATAATGAAAGGACCTACTTTATGCAATGAATATATGCTAATAACAAAGAAAAAGGGGGGCTGGAGAGATGGCCCAGAGGTTAAAGGCACTTGCTTGTGAAGCCTGATGGCCTGGGTTCAATTCCCCAGTACCCATGTAAAGTCAGATGCACCAAGAGGCACATGCATCTGGAGTTCTTTTGCAGTGTCAGGAGGTCCTGGCATGCCCATTCTCTCTTTCTCTCTCATTGAAAATAAATAAAGAAATACTAAATAAATAAAAAATTAATTAATAAAAAGGTTTTTTAAGTGGGTGAGATAGGATAGCTTATTCTCTTAGCAGCCATGATAGAGTTTTGTCAAGACTCTTGATGCAGGGGTGTAGGCAGAGTGTTATGTGCTAAGAGGTCTGTGATTCTCGGGGACATGCAATTCACTTTCTTAGAGCCTAAGAAGATGGCTTAAAAACCTTTGGAATTATTCAACCCTGAACACTGGAACAGAGGTGGTATAGACAGCTATGAAAACAGAGAGCTAGGAAATGAGGCTAGAGAGAACTTACTTTTCTTTGGGCCTCCCCCATAAGACTCGGGGGGAAAAGACTAAGGTATGGTTCTCCTATCACAGCCTGATGTGATCAGAGTATCCACAAATAAGTCTGGAGAAGTTGACCATGGGTTTGGTTAAAGTTACCCAAATATGGTGAGATGAGCAAGAGACCTACCATCACAGCAAGTCAGAGAACCTAGGAAAGGATAATAGAGACAGACACCGAGGATAACCAACACAATCCACAGAAATCCAGAAACTCTTAAGACCTCAACAGTAAAGCAGACTTAAAACTCACCCACCATGACTCAGGGATCTGAACAGAAGAGGGGGCAAAAAGATTGTAAGAGCCATGG
This sequence comes from Zapus hudsonius, assembly GCA_004024765.1. Classification (NCBI taxonomy): domain Eukaryota; kingdom Metazoa; phylum Chordata; class Mammalia; order Rodentia; family Dipodidae; genus Zapus; species Zapus hudsonius. Next base: position 10,164 of record PVHP010004796.1, on the reverse strand, counting down.
TGGGGAAGAGAAAAAACTGGCTACCTCTTTTACAATCCATAATCCCCTATCCCTTGAACTGGTCCAGCAAGCCCACCGAGGAGGGCCCCCAGGGGGGTGGGGACAGGGAGGAGGGAAATGGGGATACCATCATACAACTTGCTCATGCAATAGATCTAATTATTGACAATGAATATGAAAAAGTTACCCAAGTATGGCTGGAATCAAAGATTAGAAGCAAATATGTTCCCAGAGACTTCTGCTGCCATCTGGGAAGAAGGATAGATAGATGCTGTGGTGGCTGCAGATGAGAAACAGCGCCCAAGCCCCACCTCCATCCACTTTCTGCTGTGATCACCAAGCCTGGCACTGAGTCATAACAATGGAAGTTCATTTCCTCCAGAAGCATGGTGCCCACGTCTGACAAGGGCCTTGATGCCCTGTCAGGATAAGGTGGAAGGCACGAGAGCCTGTGCAAGAAAGCATAGTGAGGAACAGAGTTCATCAGTAGCCTGTGTCTGTGATGGTGGCATTGAACCATTCATGACCCAAACAGCTCTCTGTTCCCACCTCCGGATCTGTCACAGTGGCTGTTCAATTTCAGGCTAAGTTTTGAGGGAAAGCCATCTCAGCCATAGCAAGCCCTCAAGTTAGTCAAGTCAGGAAGCAGCCTGAGAAATGCACACAGCCCCATGGAACAGAAAACGGCTCCCTCCTGTGTGGGTACAGGAGCCACCAACAACACGGACTGGCTGCTATCATTCTCCTGGATCCTGTCAGGAGTATTCCTGGGGGAAACGAGGCTTTATAGAGCCAGCCCTGGAAGCTGGGTGTGGTTGGACCACTTCCCTAGATAAGAGGGGGAACAAGGTCTGAAGGCTAAGCATGTGTGGTCATGCTCAAAGACTAGATTCTGTTCACAAATGCTTGCTTCTCCTGGCTGGGGAACACTACGCTTCCACCCTTCAAGAACACAATTAAATGACGAGGGATCTCATAACAGCAGCTTGAAGAGAAGGCTTGTGTCTCCTCATGTCTCCTGTCTGTCTGCCAGCAGACTGTGGGGCCTGCCCCTGCAGCCGGAGCCAGAAAGGGCCGAGGTGTGGAGCCCCAGCCAGCTTCCCTGACCTGCAATAAGACCCAGACACAAATCTTTGGGATCCAAGCCAGAGTTGCCAATGCTTCTGTAGAGTGCCAGAGAGGAAATATTTTAGGGTTTATGAGGCATGTGTTAGCTGTCAGGATGACTCAGCCATTGTCTGTATCAGGAAAGCAGTCACAGCTGTGAGTGGGGACCAGGAACATGCATTGCTGACATGTCTCCAATGATGGTGACACTGCTGATCTGAGGGACCACACAGCGCCTCACTGCCCTGCTCTCTCTTGATTGATGTCATCTGGAAAATGACGATAATGTCAGAACTCACCTTAGAAGTCTGTTGTCCTAACTAGAGGAGATAATGTTGTGACATTTTTATGACAGTCCCTTTGCATCTGCTCAGTGTTAGCTGCCATTGTGGATTGTGTCATCACACACACACACACACACACACACACACAGCACACACACATGCACACACAGCACACCACTGTGAGAAGATGAAGTATGGTCAATAAGAATAGACATTTATTTTGCAGGTCAGTTACCACTTTAACAAAGACTCACCATGGGATTTATTTAATTAGCACATTATTGTGGTTTGTTTATAATGGGGACACTTAAGTAAGTTAACTTCTATATAGGAGAGTGACTGTCACTCTGAACAGGGAACCCTTTGCTGTCTTACTCAGGTGGCCATCAGCTCTCAGGCTTCTCTGAAGAAAACCAGACACTTGGTTGTCTTAGATCAGCAATCAAAACAAAGTAGAGCAGGTGGTGATTGGGTTGGTTAGAGCTGCTCTGAGGTTAAGTCTTGTGCATGGAAGACCAGCTTCAGGTGGGGATGAAGGGTGCCCACCCCTGCTGTTTGACATGTCTTCAGCCTTGGTTGCCTGAGCCACCTCTCTGAGGACTTCCTGTGAAGACCAAATGAAAGAGATGTGCCTCAGAGCTGCCATCCTGGTTCCCTTCTCCCTGGAGGAAGTCTTTCCTTGGGGTTTGAGTTGTAGATAAAGCTGCCAGAGGAGATTGCGTAGACCATGGACCAGGGGCTGGTTCCAACCACATAGTAAGCTCAGAGTCATCCTGTCAGTTAGCCTGCGAAGCAGGGCTTCCTCTTCTGTCACAGAGATAGTGATAAGAACAGCACTCTTAAGGTATCCATTCTCCCTTCCTGTCAAGAACCTAGAAGTCCTCTAAAGAGGCCATGCTCTCATCTTGGAGACAATGATAGCAACTGACTGAATGTATAGCACATACCAGGGACTTTGGCAAACACATACCACTTTACACTGCTGTTGCCCACCCCTCTTTTATAGATGAGGAAGCTGGGTCTAGTGCATGTTGAAAATTGGAATTCAGCACAGGTGTTTGGGTGTAGAGCTCATCACCCTCATGACTATGACTCCATGTTTTATTTATTCTTTATTTTAACACCTCAACATTCATTCATCATCTGACAGTGTGCTTTGGGGAGGGGGCACCCATCCTCTGCTCCATAGGCCATGTGAGTCCTATGCCTTCCTTCTCCTGTGCTTTTTCAATAAAGGTTTATTGATTAAATACAAGATGGCATAAAATGTAATGATGAATGAATGGGTGTCATTCTATCAGCTGCTGTCTGTAAGTTGTTCCCAGGAAGAGGCATGGCTGCCTGATACTCCTTCCTCCAGAAGAGAATGAGAAAGCATAGGATACTAGCTAATGTGGGAACTGCTCTCAAGTCTGTCTGCATCAAACGTCATTGAGACAATTCTTCCCAGGGATGATTCACCAACTGATGAAAGCTGCAGACATATGGTTCGGATTAAGCTGATGTAGTCTGCCTTTCTTAGATTGTGAACAAAATATTTAGAGAGACAATTAAAGTTGGCTTATTTTGGTTCATGGTTTCAGCTCCCCCCCCACATGGCTAGAGAGTATGGAGTAACAGCACCGGTCTCATCATGACAGAGGGAAACTGAGAGAGAGAAAGTGTCTGGGCTCTGGGCTGGTGGGATGTTTTCTTTATCCACTCAGGCTGCAGCTGTTGACACTCACATCCAGAGAGGGTCTTCCTCCCTTTACTAGTCCTCTGGAACCTAGAACTTCTACCATCCAGACACATCCAGAAGTGGGCTTTCTTCACGCCCTGGGCGCTTCTCCATCTCTGACAGCTACTCAACATTGGTCTTCACACAGGGTTGATCTTTGAACCTGTGTCTACTAAGCCCAGGTCTAGACTTTCCCCAGAAATGCATCTGAGAATCCACTGTTCCCTGGGTGCCAGATTTGTTGGTGACTTGTGGACTCAGTTCCAGCAAGGAGGCTGGTTGTTGTTCTTCTGAGGAGAGTAGTTGTGATTGTGGTTAGCAATCAGAAGAGAAGAAGCAGGTATGCCCTTCATCTTGGTGCACCTCTGATCAGGACTGAAGAAGAAGAAGGTTTCTCTGATTTAAGTGGAATTAAAGGGGAAATACCTTCTTCCCACGATTCCTTTTGAGAGTCTTCTATTGAGCAATCTCTACGAGTGATTTTTATGTCATTGCTAAAGGAATTAGAGCCACATTAGGATGGAATGCATTATTTAGTCCCTTCATTTATTTATAAGCCTGTGTTGATGACCCTGTCTTTTGAAGCAGTCTGAGGTATGGGCTGCAAATTGGCAAGCATCTAGCTTCACATGTACAGTAGCATTTGCAAACCCTGTGGTGCCCAATCCTCATTTGCTTTGGACAGAATGAGAACAGGAAAAGCTTTGGAAAAGCCATCTGCTCAACTCCCAATGGCTTGTGCTTCTCAGTTGGTATATGGAATTTGGACTAGGGGGAGGAGTGAGAGGCATGGTAGGCAGCCTTCCCCTGTCTGGGCCCTGGTCTCTGTGAGGTTCTTTTTCGGGGCAGTGAGATGGCACTTCCTGCTGCCTCTTCCTCCTTTTCACCATCTCTGATACACTCTATCCATCACACCTCTGATACAGTCTATCTACCACATCTCTCTCTGATATACTCTCTCCACACATCTCTAATAATAGACTCTATCCTCCACATCTCTAATACACTCTATCCACCACATCTCTGATACACTCTATCTACTATATCTCTGATACACTCTATCCATCACACCTCTGATACAGTCTATCCACCACAGCTCTAATACACTCTATCCACCCCATCTCTTTATCCACCACATTCTGATACACTTCATCCACCCCATCTCTGATACACTCTATCCACCACATCTCTAATACACTCCTTTTCTAGAAACCAAACTCCAGTCTTATCATTTCTTCATTAAACTCTGTTATCTTCCCACTGCCTATGAAACTAGATCCAGACTCTTCCCTGACCTGCAAGGTCCTCATCCTGGCTTCCTCCTAGCTCTCTTGCCCTTTCCTTTTGCTCTTCCCAAATGGGTCCCATTTGTGTTCTTATCAATTCAGTGCTGGCTGGACCAACCACTTATAGCCAGGCCTGACCCTCTTTGCCTGATTGAGGGCTTTCTCTGGTTGATCATGGAGTTTTAAGTCAAAGTCCTGCCTCTGAGAGTTCCCACAGACAAGGTCAACCATATATTGCAATCAGCCAACAAAGCCTTGTCACCATCCTGGCCTAATGAAACTATTCTAAACAGACGACTGTGCCCCTCTTTTTAGCTATTAGACTATGGAGACAGTGGCCTCAGGAAAATGGAATTTCCCCAGTGAGCTCTACAGGGAGAAGGGGAAGGCTAAGCCTGCTGTCAACCAAAGGGGAAGCTTGTCTCCCAGAAAAAGATCTCACCCATTTCTGATGCTTTGTCAGAGCACCTGGCAGGAAAGATGGATCAGCAACATGCAGGTCCAAGTCTTGGCTAGGATTGCTTAGCCTGCATACTTCTGGCCCTCTACTTAAACCTGAACTTCACGTGAGCAGCCAAAGATGGACTTGGGGGTCACCGGACCTTTTTGTTCCACATTGAATCAATCTCCTCTCTCTGCTTCATACTATTATGTGTCTGTTTCCTGGGCCTGTTGAGAATGAGTGGCTGAGCCAGGGCTGCTAGGACCCAGGCTCTGACCCTAATAACTCTGGTAACAAGATATGTAGTGGCAAAGGGCAGAGAATAAAGATTTAATGTGGTCACATTGGGAGGAAAACATAAAATAGAAAATAGAAAATAGTGCAGTGACTCCAAGTCTATCTCCAGGGCACTGACATGAGTTTGGGGTTTACACAGAGGCCTAATTGGGGCGGTGGGCTACATAGTGTGCAGAATTAAGCAGCCCTACTCAGGTTGTGGCTGGCTGTTCCTTGTCTCAGTCTGATTTGTGAGGGTTCTGCCATCAGTTTGGGGGAGCAGTGTAGAACACACAAGGTCAGTTACACCAGCACTGAAGAAGGAGTGTAGTTTAATATAACACTTACATATCCTTGGCAGAGACAGAGTTTTAAATAAACCTCGACTCTGGTAAGCCTCAATATTTCTCCCAATTAGAAGCCTGGCATAGTAAAAAATGTAAACAATTATCTTAATAAAACTTAAATTTTTACTCCATAAGCAAGTCTTCAAAACCTACACTATTTTAAAAAATATTTTATTTATTCATTTTCAAGCAGAGAGATAGATAGATAGATAGATAGATAGATGATAGATAGATAGATAGATAGATAGATAGGGAGAGAGAGAGAGAATGCACCAGGGCCACCACCTTGTGGGTCTGGCATATGTGGGTACTGGCGAATTGAACCTGGGGCCTTAGGCACTGGAGGCAAGTGCCTTAACCGCTGAGCCATCTCTCCAGCCCTTAATAACTATATTTTAATGATGCTGCCAGGAGCTGTAACCAGAGTTTGAATGCCATTTCTTGCTATTATTGTTATCTCCTGTAGTTCTCATAGTGAAAGGGAAATTTCACAAAAGATCTTTGACAAGCATATTGATGCACAGTTTACATGTATCACAGCCTCAATAAACTCCTTACACTGGACTAGGGAGATGGCTCAGTGGAACAAACCATTTGCTATTCAGGTCTGAATATCTGAGTTCAAATCCCCAAACCCCACATGAAATAGAGCAGGAAGCTGTGTCAGGTTTCTGTAATCCCAGCATGCAGATGATGAGTTGGGATCCAGAGAAGGAGAGTTTTCCAGGAGCTCACAGACTAGCTCACCTGGCAAAAGTGAACAATGAGAATGAGAGATCCTTCCTCAAAGAAAGTGGAACTTTCTTGTCATCTGAACTCCACATACACACATGCCCACACTCCCATGCATGAACAGACAGACAGACAGACACACACACACAAAATCTTACATTATCTTTTATATATTGTGAATATTCTTAAAATCAATAAGAGAATCTTGAATGTACATTACTTAGAGGTACTTTGCTTAATATAAAGTATTTTTATGTCCTGTTATATTTCCGTTAATTTTGAATAATATAATAAAATTAACTTTTAGTTAATTGTTTTTAATTTTTCAGAACTTGGTTTGGAAGAAAAATATCAAAATCTGTGTCCGATGTTAAGTTTCATAGCATTATGAAACTTTTTTTATGACTCCAGAAAATGTGTCTTATAGATTAAGATTTTTGTTTTTCAAAAATGACTATTTAATAAACTCCCCAAAGTGCCATTTTCATGGGTTTTAAGGAGGTAAAAGTACCTAAATTTGCTTGGTGTGGTGGGGCATGCCTTTAATCCCAGCACTCCAGAGGCAGAGGTAAGATGATCACCATGAGTTCAAGGCCACCCTGGGTCTAGAGAATGAATTCCAGGTCAGCCTGGGCTAGAGTGAAACTCTACCTCAAAACACCTAAATAAAAACAAAAACAGTTTATAAGAATATACTCACCAGGCCTTTCAATGTATCCTAAAATACACATATGCACACAGATATTTTGATATTAGGCATGCCCCAAAATAAAAATAAAAACTAACAATTTTAGCATACAACAAAAATAGATGAAAAAATTGAACTGACGATAGATTTTGTTATTCAGTTATGCTGGGGAACCCCAGGGGCAGACTGAGTTTGTCCCATGTTGTGTTAACATTGAATGGCGTGCTAGCAATCCATGAGAGCAGTTATGAACACCTATGATACAATTACAATAACTGCCTGTCTTCAGAAGTAATAGGATTAATTCTTGGGGCAACTGTAAAGCTGTCCTTTGATTGTCTTGTTGTCAGCCTCTTTATTGGGTATCTTCAGTCCAGTGAGGTGGTCATGTGAGGCAGGGGTTGGTCCCTTCTCTCAGATCTCAGGTATTGGACACTGAGAAGGTGTGAGAATGAGACCCCAATAAAACATAATATGATCTTGGCATAAGCACAGCCATTTTAAAATAAACCTTGCTGAAAGGAGTCCTTGGAGATTAGACAGAATAGTTTACACTAGGTTAGAGTGTCACCCTGGGCAACGGAGCAGGGCAACCCAAGTGCAGGAATAATTGATATGCATGTTTTGGGAAATTGCTTGTGTTCTGAAAAAGTTATTTTGACTCATGTATGTTGTTTGGAGACTTTGAAACTACACGATTGCCACGTCCTCAGTTTTGAATTTTGCCCTCGTACCCATTTCTTTAGCTTACACAGCACTGTGTGAGGTCAGGATGCTTGTGGTATCAACTCATCACATATAGCTAAAATATATTCTTTCTGTACTTGCTAAGCAATTTTTAAATGTCAACCAATCATGTAACTGCCAAATTGGAGACCCCCTACCCCTGCTTAAATCCCTATAAAACCCTGCTAATTCTGGGCTCAGGGCTCTTCTCCCTGATCCGCTGCGTTAGTAAAGAGAGAGTCCTGGCTGGAGCCTGCAATAAAGACCTTAATGTGATTACATCACTTCAACTCCTGGGTGGTCTTTGGGGACCCCGAAATCTGGCACAACAAAGGCAGTGTCCAACAGCTGAGTCTGTGGGGTCTGAGGCTCCACACATGGCTTCTGAAGGCAAGGGCTGACTGGTTAATAAAATGTTGGTCCACTAGAGCTTGTCTTTCAAAGGATGAGGGATCTATGTTTGTAAATGCCCTGAAAGCCTCAAGTAGCTCATTGAGAAATAGAGCGGGCTTTTCTTCCTTCCTCCAGTAATCTCTCTATCTTGTTACAGTTAACAGGTTTCTTCCTGAGCTGGAAGGACCTTTGCATAGGATGGACAATCATGGGACTTTGATTAAATAGTTCATGTGCATGTTTTTTAGCTTCTTTCCCAAACCTCTTCTTTCCCCAGTGGAAGTATCAGGTAGTCAAGATAAGGTATGAGTAGAGAAGAAAAAAGGAAGGAAGGAAGGAAGGAAGGAAGGAAGGAAGGAAGGAAGGAAGAAAGGAAGGAAGAAAGAAGGGAAAGAAGGAAAGAAGGAAGGAAGGAAGGAAGGAAAGAAGAGGGCAGGGGAAGGAAGGAAGGAAGGAAGGAAGAAAGGAAGGAAGGAAGGAAGAGGGCAGGGGAAGGAAGGAGAGGGAGTGAGAGGGAAAGAGGGAGGAAGGAAGGAAGAAAGAGAGAGGGAGAGGGAAGGAGAGAGAGAGAGCTGTCATAGCTGAAGATATTGAAAAGTTAAGTCAAGATGGGTCCACAGATCAGCTTTCTGGCTGCAGGCTAGGAGCGCTGTCGGCATAGGAGAGGAAGTTTGCCAGGAGGACCCAGCCCTTACATGCCCTGTGGAGCTGGACTCTCCTGTCTCCGATAACTTAGGGGAAATGGGAGAATGTGGAGGTGGAATGGAGCTCTGCAGAGTGGGAGAGGATATTTTAGAAGAGTCTTATTGTCTGTGGTTTTTCATTTCGTAAGCAGGGTTTGGGCACCAACAGGGATCATCCAAGCTATCAGAGATTTCTCTTTCTTTCTTTATGTAGCCCCCTGTCCTTGGAGAGAGCCATGAAGGCCTGAGTATAAGGCATTTCAGATCATTTCTCTTGATTCCTACAAAACAGGTTCAGCTGCATTTTTAATGGGGAGTCCTAGGGCCTAAGGAGAAACACAAGTACCAGAGCCTTTGGAGTGGAGAAAAAGAGCCCTTCTCATCCACTCATGGGTTGGAGTTCTCTTCTCCTCCTCCCCTGGCCTTCCTGGGTGAGTCTGTGCACAGCCACAGAAGAGTTAGAAACACTGGTTTGAGTTCCCAACTCTTCTGGGCTATTGCTTCCTTTGATAAGGTTTGAATCAATCAGGCATGTTGTCTCTCTCCTGACACTAAGTCCCACAAAATTAGAAGGTTAGTTCTTTTACCTTTGAGAAATAAATTTACTTTCTTAAGATTCTACAAAAACAAAGTCCTGAGCTATGAAGCTGTTAGATTCAGAGAAGTGGCTTACCTGTATGAATGATTCAATATCCTTGGAGATAGAACCATCCACAGCAAATGAACAGAGGGAATTTGAGAACTGTTAGAATATGGCAACAGAAAAATAAGTAAATCATAACAGTAGAAGTGTGGGGAGGAAAGTTGCCTCGGAGTCCAGAGAGCAACAAACAGTGCATCCCATGTTCCCCACCACTGGGCTCTAGTACTTAGCCTCTGGACAGCCATTCAGCTTGACATCCCTTCCTGGCAGGCTCTGTCTTCATTCAGGCCCACCTAGATGGGGCCCTGGTCTTCAAATCTCTGGCCCACCAGGGTTTGGAATAAGGAGACCAATGTGAACATGGAGGCACATGATGGACCAGCAATCAAAACTGATGAGCAGTGACCCTGTTACTGGAACTGTTAGAGTCAGCCATCCGTCCGTCCATCCGGACAGACCCTGGATCCCTGCAACCTTAAGAAGCCAGGCTCCATGAGGAGTCCTCCGGGGATGGAAATGGAATCTGTCCCCCCTCCAACTCCAAAGCAGGGGTAAGTCTCTCAGGAATTTAGTAAGAGCTGCTGCACCCCCCACAGTAGAGCCATGTCTGCCATTCCTATCATCCTGGTGGGCCTCTGAGAAAGTGGCGGGAAGGAATAAAGATCAGCTAAACAGAGGAGGGTGGCAACTGTTCAGTCAAGGCTTGAGGGTGCTGTGTGGTGCTTGGGGAGCTTAGTCCTGGGGTGACTGGGAGTGCCATCACCACCAATGTGACCACCACCCCCATATCTGATCATGAGGACATTAGTGTCATCACCACCAGTGTGACCCCCCCCC
>PVHP010004795.1:12661-69077 GCA_004024765.1 Zapus hudsonius | reverse complement strand
GTGACCATCTTTATCCTGGCACATTGTTCTCCATCCACTCTGTGTCCGGATTTGCCCGTTTCCTGAGGATACCAGTCAGGTTGGACCAGGGTTTAGCCTAATGACGTCATCTCAGCCTGGTGCTTTGTTAAAGGCTCCACTTCCAAATAAGACCACATTCTGAAGTATTGGCATAAGGTTAGGACTTCCATGTATGGTTTCAACCCATAACAGGGCCCTTTAGGTTTCTTGAGAGGAGTGGTCTTAGACCTCACAACAAGGTCTTCTAGAGCTTTCTGAGACCAGTTCTTTTTTTCCCTTATTGTGTGTGTGTGTGTGTGATGTGTGGGTGCATGTATGTGAGTGTGCACGTGGAAACCAAAGATTAACATCAGGTATCTTCCTTGATTACTCTTCACTTTATTTATTGAGACAGGTTCTCTCATGGAACCCAGAGCACACCGATTGAGCTAGACTAACCAGCTTGCCTGTCTCCACCTCCCCAGTGCTGGGATTATAGGCAGATCTCCATTCCCACCCAGCATTTACATGGGTACTGAGGTTCCAAACTCAGTTCTTTACACTTGTGTTACAAGCATTTTACCAAGTGTCTCCCCAGCCCCCAAGCCGGGCGTGGTGGTGCATTCCTTTAATCCCAGCACTCGGGAGGCAGAAGATCGCTGTGAGTTCAAGGCCACCCTGAGACTACATAGTGAATTCCAGGTCAGCCTGAACTAGAGCGAGACCCTACCTCGAAAAACCAAAAAAAAAAAAAAGGAAAATATTGCTTGTCCCCCAGGCCTTGGAGACATGGCGGTTTCTAACACCATTGGAAGTAACGTGTTTGACATCCTGGTGGGACTCGGCATTCCGTGGGGCTTGCAGACCATGGTTATTAACTACGGATCCACGGTAAGGCCCTCTCTCTTCCTCCTAAGAAACGTGTTTTGGAGGCAAGGGTAGCGATGTCCACCAGCCCAAGAAGATATTCCTCCTTGGCATCTGCTTTCTTTAATGACTTCCAGAACAGTCTGCAGGAAGAAGCCCATGTGTGCCACCAGCACCTGCCCCATCCCAACCCACTTCCAGATGAACAGAGGCCAGACTTGAACCCATGACTCCCCTATGCCATGAGTTCCTGACCATCCATGGGCACACACCTGAGGGTTCATGTTTCCCTAAGGAGAGAATGAATGCACTATGGCAGACAAGGCTTCCAGAATGGAGTGGCTGAGCAACCGTGAGATTCAAGGAGTATGTTTGATTTTCCAGGTGAAGATCAACAGCCGAGGTCTGGTCTACTCGGTGGTGCTGTTGCTGGGGTCCGTGGCTCTCACTGTGAGTTTTCACCCTTCCCAAATGGAAGCCTTGTGCCTCCTCACTGGCCTGACTGCACACAGTTGCCTGTCCCTTGCCCTTGGCTGTGAAGGGCAAAGCCAAGGAAATGCATACATTCACACCCCCAAACCCAATTTTGGTCAAGGATGTCTGCAACCTCCATGGTTCTTCTTCCTAAGCAGGGAAAGTGATTCTGTTTCCTTTCCTACTGCCTCTCCCTGTGGGAGAGAAATCCCCTCCACCCCCAGAGCTGACAAGTGGGGGGCATGAGAGGCCTTGGGACAACACGGAGTAACAGTCAAGTCCTTCCTGCTGCCATGCCCGGTCCGTGCCGAGCATACTTGATTTAATCCACCCTTGATGAAGAAGGTGCTTTTACTCCAATTTTGCATTTTATTTATTTATTTTTAAGGTGTGTGCCACCACGCCCGGCCAAATATTTTATTTATTCATTTTTCAAGCAGAGAGATACAGAGAGAGAGAGAGAGAGGGGGGGAGAGAGAGAGAGAGAGAGAGGGAGGGAGAGAGAGAACCAGGGCCACCACCTTGTGGGTCTGGTCTGGCTTATGTGGGTACTGGGGAATTAAACCCGGGGCCTTAGGCACTGGAGGCAAGTGCCTTAACCGCTGAGCCATCTCTCCAGCCCCTCAATTTTGCATTTTAAAAAATCGAGATTTGGGAGTTTCTTAACTTGCTCAAGGCTGTGAAGTTGGGAAATGACAGAGCTGGGATTTGCACCCAGGTTGGACCATCCATACAGAGCTCTGTGCTTTGCAGAGGCTCCTGTGGTCCATCCCTTGGAAGCCTTGATTCAGAGATAAAAGGGAGGGCAGTAGGGGGGTTGATATGCCTCCCTCACGCCCCCCCCCAACACATGCACACAGCAAAGGAGAGCCCTAGACCAGAATGGTATATGGAAAGGTCTGGGAAACAGGCTAAGAAATGACTGCAGTAACAAGTTCTGAGGGAAGATTCGTGTGTCCTGAGAAGGCCATGGGGTCAGGTTCAGCGATGGGGTCAGGGGAGAGGAAGGGAAGTGAGGAAGTGGCCTGCCTCCCCTGGGATGGTCAGTGCAATGAGGCTTGGGGTTGACTGCAGATCCTAGAAGTGCCTGACTGTGTCATGGGACAACTCTCAAGGGGATTCTGCTTAAACTGGGACCAAAATCTTATCTCCATTGTATAGAAAGTTCTGGAGCTCACGACATACCTGTCACTTTTCAGTAAAATCTTGGTTGTGTTTTCCCACTGTCTCCTTTCAGGTCCTCGGCATTCACCTCAACAAATGGCAGCTGGACCGGAAGCTGGGGGTCTATGTGCTGGTTCTCTATGCCATCTTCCTGTGCTTCTCAATAATGATAGAGTTTAATGTCTTTACCTTCGTCAATCTGCCCATGTGCCGAGAAGACGACTAAAGCTGAGCCGCTACCCCAGGAGCTGCAATGGCCACTCTGTGACACTGGCCTCTTCTCTCTCTCTCTCTCTCTCTCTCTCTCTCTCTCTCTCTCTCTCTCTCTCTCTCTCTCTCTCTCTCTCTCTCTCTCTCTCTCTCTCTCTCTCTCTCTCTCCTTCCCCACCACAGGTCGTTCCTGTCTTGGCAGCCGCTATCTTTTCTTTCATGAGCTGGAAGGAAGGACCACTGTGGTCCTGTGGTCATGGGCCAGGCTGCTGGCCATTCACCCCTGGACAGCAGGGTCCAGCCATTATTTGAGCAGCTCTGCAGATCCCTGGCTGCCAGCTGCGGGGATGTGAGTGTCTCTTCTCTCTTGCACACTTTAGTCAAAGGACTTCGGCGTGCAAATTTTCTGTTACATGGCATCTTTAGAAATGAATCAGTCGGGGAGCTTGAGGTGTCCTAGGATGAGTGGAAAACAGGGACTGTTGTTGACAAGTGTCACCTCTGGGCTGGAGGAGCGATTTCGTTGAGCAAGTTGTGTCACCAAGAGCCCCCGACTCTTCTGGAAACACTCACAGCTTGGAGAAAACAGCACATCTGCCTGCTGAGGTTGGAGACCGTGGCAGCAGATGTAGGAGACACAGGAAGAACGGGAGCATTTTTTTCTTCCCAGCCAAAGAGAGAAAAAGCAAGCAAATACCGTTATCCTCTTTATCGATACATTCAGAGAGTGAGTAATGAAATCTTAAAAATAAAACATCATATATAGATCATCATACTTGAAAAATGTCATTCCACACAAGGATCGTGAGGGGGAACCAAAAAGGTAACCCTGTAAAAAAAAATAATAAATCCTACGTGTGTCATCTTGCATTGGCTCTTTGAGACATTTGGTATGGATTAAAGAAAAAAAAATGGACGACCCCATGGAAACAGGTGCTAACTCAGACACAGTGGGGATGTGGTTACAGCTTCACATTCCAGAACTTCTGTAGGAGGCCATGCACCTTCCGTTCAGGTTTGTAATTTCTTTGTTAATGCTCTACTTCCAAAACCACCCAGTTGAAAGACTCAATTGTTGATACACCCAACAGATTTCAGAAGTGATGGTTAATGACTTCCTAAAAAAAAAAACAAAAACAAATAATGGATTGCTCTCTGGTTAGCTGAAGCCAAATACGGAAACCATATCATAGAATTTTTAGAGCTAAGTTTCTCGAACCTTATAGTTTGCAACACATGTGAGACCAGGGATGGAAGATGGATTGGAAAACGTGAAACAATGCTTGAATACTCTGTCATGCTCAAAAATATAACGGATTTATGAATATAAACCATTCCTGGGTTCTATAAAGAAAGCACAAATTAATTTTATATAGAGTGTTTTTTTTATTTTTTTAATGTTTCTATTGCAAAAGTCTATCAGAAAAGATGCACTTTTAACACTGAGATATTTTGCATGGTAGAAGACCTGGGGATAACCAAGGATGGTGTGAGAAGAAAGGTTTTTAGCAATTCATCAGTAATTGCTTCAAACTTGGTGATGAGTATAAATCCCTTCTGGACCCACGTTGGAATTTGTGATGATGCTCCTGAATTGCAAAGGAAGAGGTATTCAAGCCTGTGTCCTTTAAATTTCGTTCAGCATGAACTCTGATGGGACCTTATTCCCATCACCAGCCTTCTATTTGGGGTTCACATCAGTATTAGTAGTTATACCTGCTTAAAGGCTTTGCATCTTGTTTTTCTATCTGGGTTCAGGGCTCAGCGATCCTCAGAGCAAGACAATAGGGATGTTTATAAGAAATAGCTAAGCAGGAGAGGAAGGAGCCCAAAGGTGTGTCAGTATGGAAGGAACCCTAAGGGTCAGAGCTGCTTTGCACCCTAACAGTGTAGTTCACCTGGTGTGTGGGTGCACACATGCATGTTCACTCACACACGTGTACACGCCGACTCCTTTCCTAGACATGCAGGTTCCAAGTGCTTCTGTCTCCCTTTGAGTCTCCTAACTGCCCTGGATTGGCTTTTGCATTTCATCAGCATTTGAGTCTCAGAGAATTGCCAAGTGGCTCTAGTTGAGTGTCACTTATGTAGCAGAGCTGGGACCACAGGTAGCCCGTTGCTCCTTCCTGCTCAGCCAGGACATGGTGTTGCCAGCCTCGGAGTAACAGTGTGGATGTAACTTTGCTCTTGTGGTTGGAGCTTATGGCTTAAGACAGACCCTCATTAATTATGTACTTGACCTCTAAGTTTCCTGGATCATATTCCAGTGTCTATCCTTATCTGACATCTCTATTTTTTTTCTGAAAAAATAAAACAAAACTATTTTTAGGTAGGATAAGACATCATGGCCCCTGAAGATATCGCTGCTGGTTTTCTGAGTCCTCAGGGAGCTTTCAGAGAACATAACCTAATTGCCTCCCCTTCCTCTGCAGAATTCACTTGAGGTCAAAAAGTATCCTGCAGCTGCAGTCAGAGATGGAAAAAATATGTTTGCAATATGTAGTGTGCTCCTCTTGGCTAGTTTTCTTTGGACTTTATTGTGCCAATGTTCTTTCTCAAAGGCTCTGTGCATTTATCATTTCTAGGAAACGATGTATGCTGTAAGTGAAAAGTTCTGTTTTAACTAAATATTATGCCATCACAACTTGAAAGAATTGTTTGGTCATTTAGACCCTTACTTGAAAAATTATGTTTCCATTGCTATGCAGGAGTACTTCCTTTGTTTTATCCCCAAAGCTAACTAGCATGGGTAATTACTTCTGTTACAAAAATAGACAATTAAAGCATATGCTTAGCTCTTCTCATTGGAGGCAAAAGAAAAACCATTGTGCTCAGATGGAAGATGTCTACAGAAGCAGGAGAAGTGACTCCTAGCCACAGAGCACAGTATCTTGAGAAAATTGTCCTGGAGGAAGGTTGTGGGTCAGCTGCTAAGAGACTAAAGGTTTTCTCCCCCTGGACCATCTTTTGTGTAGTGTGCGGGGTCCCTGCGCTTCTTCACTGTCCCCTGTACCTGTAACTGAAATGCTGACCTGGCAGTCCCCGTGGGCTCCTACCTGCTAGCTCCCCACCTCACCTGTGAGGGCTCTTTCATACTTTTGCCTGTCAGACCCCTGCCTTTACTGACCCAAGTTGATGAGGTTCTAACCTCCCTTCCCAAGCCAGGCTCAACATGTGGGGTAAATATGTCAAGAGCAGAGTGTGGTGCAGACCCCATCCTGGGCTACCTAGAGTCTAGTTTGCTATACATGCTTCTCATTGGTGGAGGACCTGCCAGCCCCCCACTTTGGTTATCCCCTGATCCCCACAAAGGAAGCTATAGAAGGATATGAGCATGCTTGCCCTAGGTCTGTCTTTCCTTCTGGCCTTTCTCCTCCTTGAATCTTTAATATAGGAAGTATGGACAGAGAGAAGATTGGTTCATTCCTCATAGGAAAAATGGGAGAGGCTATTCCCTGGGCCCTTCCTCTTCCTAAGTGGGAAGTGGGTTCCTGGGTGTTGTCCTTTCACCTTGGATTCCACACCCCTACCTCTGGAGTCAGAAATCGAGTAGCAGACACTGGTTAACCAACCAAGTAGCTGTGTCCCTACCCTGCCTGGTCCCCATTTCACTTCCCCTCCCTGGTAGGTCACATTCCTGACTGGAAAAGATGGCTGTGCTGTGCATGCAGGCAGGCAGGCTCTCAGCAAGTACTCATTGCTTCAGTGACAAAACATTTGCCTATTGGGGTTAAAATTGCCAGGAGAGTACATCCAGGCTTTAAATACATATGGGATACTCCAATACTCTCTAACATGACTTTGTCCTTTTTTGGGGACAGCCAGTAGATGCATCCAGGACCTCCATGGGGAGAAGTCCTCAAATGCCATGCCCATAGAAACTTCCAGAAATTTCTGAAAATGTTCTTTGGTTAGCCTTTGAAAGACAGGAGGTGCCAGTTGTGGTGGCACAGCCGGTAGGATATTGCTGAAAAGGTGGAGGCAGGAGGATCATGAAAGATAGGAGGTCCCTCGTCTTAGAGAAAGCATTGCTTCTCTGAGCTTGTCCTCTCTCTCCATGTGAATTCACCACAAGTGTATCTCTGAAGCTTTTCATGTCATGTGAGCCCCTTAAGGGTTACACCCTTACCAGGCCTTCTCAGGGTATGGAGAAGAGCCCATCCTGTTCCGTGGATAACTTTCCCCCACTGTGTTGGTTATGTGGGATTGAAAGAGAGAAAGGGTCTCTCACAGGCCCAACCCAAAGGCCAGAGAACGTGGGACTCTGTGAGGCACAGCCATCTGCCAGCCTGGCTTGAGTACTGCCTTCCCCCTGCTGTGGAACACTGTTCCCCAAAAGGCACATTCTGTGGGGTACAGCTAGCTCTTTAAAGGCCAGACTGTGATGTCCAACCTTTTAGCCACATTGTCATCTACAAAGTTCAAGCTTGGGAATCCCACAATCAAGTTACGAAAACAAAATCTCAGAATGTTTTAAGTAACTTTACCACTTTGTGTTGGGCTGCATTCATAGCTACCCTGGATTGGACATCCCTGCTTGTGAATCAAGACAACTACACAGGGGCACTAGTTTTGTGCTTTACTTCAAGCAGGGCTTCCCATGGGACAGTGCCCAACCTGCCTAACACAAGCAAATGGGTGCAGGAGATTTCACTCTTCCCCATTCTGCCACATAGGTGGAGCTGAGTGGCTTGAGAGCTTCGATGATTATGGGGTTATTAAAAGCTCTAGCCTCTTTAACAACCTGTGGCTTCCAGTTTGTCTCTGCTAAACCCTTAAACACCTACAAGCCACACACTGCTAGGGACTCAAAGCCTTGCTTTGTGGTATCTTTCACTTAGTGTTTCTAAGGCTCTTAGTCCATTCTTACAGTGTCAGAACCCAGTTGTCCAAGTGGTGTGTTTTCCTTCCATTTCTTAGCAGGGGCTGGAAACAGGCCCTCCTCTAGCCTGGATGCCTCAGCGCAGTCCTGGGGGCTCTGGGATGCATCTGAGAGTTGAATACACACTCTGCCTCTGTGAAGGTCAAGGCCTTGGCTGTGAGGCTTTTCCAATCTGTTATGTTTACAGGGCTGGGGATTGGCTAGTCCTTGTTAAAAGCCCAGTGACACATGCCAGCATAACCCACACCTCTTCCCACAGGGCTGCCAGAACTCACACAGTTGCTTCTTAGGCACTGTGCTAGTTGGGATTTTTCCACTTAGAAGCCCAATAAAAATGTTCAATCCTGGAGAGAGTATGGACCCTCCCTGCCCAGTCACTGGAAAACAAGGTTTTTAAGCCACCAAGAAAGGAGGCGGCTATGTAGTTTTGGGATTCTAGATAAAGCGTTTGGCGTCATCAGCTTTTGTCTGCAAAGAGAGGATCTCAGAAAATAAGTCCATACCCATCACTCCAGAATTCCCAACAGGAAATTAAGGCCATTCCAGAGGGAACACACAGTCCCCTTCCAACAGGAGACTTTCTTCCTTCTGAAAAATGACTGGGATGCCAACGAGATGGCTGTGCTTCTTCAAGTGAAGCAATCTGCGTGTTGTTACTGGTTGGTGGCCATCCCACCTCACCTTTCATCTCTGCCTCCTCTAGGCTGTGGACCCCATGACTTGTGCCAAGGGCATTTGAGGACTCAGCATACAGAACTGTGGTGGGCTCTTAGGGACCCCCCTGGGGGACTGCTAGTTTGTGAGGCTGCGTGTCCAGGGCTGAGTGATTGCTCCCTGACAGGGTGCTCTCTGACTGTGTCTCTGGAGTCCTTGCTGGTATCTGAACACAAAGACAGCTTTGATTACGTAGAAGGTCCTGAAGGCTGCCAGCCAGACAGAGGCAAATGTAGCGAGGCCAGGCGCATCCAAGATGCTGAGGGGCAGGCTGGGCATGGTTTCCTCTGGGAGGATTGGAGCTTTCTGAGGCACAGCCTTGACTTACTCAGTAGTAGGCAGATGGAAAAGAGGAGACTTGGGTCCTGAAAGAGCGTCCTTAAAAATCCAAACCACTAACGCTTGGGGCCATCATATGTCCCTTGAGTCCCCACAGATATTTCTAGCCTTCTGGGCTGCGCACAACCATCTTTGTTCACTTTATATAGACAGAGCAGGAGCAAGGGTTGGAAAATTGTAAATAATAAGTATATTGATGCCGCTATTTATTTTTTCAATAACTGTGACCTCCTGCACTGTGAATGCTCTGTGATATGAAATTCTTAGTTTAATAAAACTGTCATTAAATTTGAATGAATTATATTATTGGTTCCTAAACACTGGCATGAGTTTACTTTTATTGTGAAGACAAATTTAGAGTAAAATATGAGCTAAACCTTTATAAGAAATCTAGCAGTCAGTATTGTAATGCAATATATCAAAAATCTGTACACTGTCAATAAAATAAACGAGCACAAGTTGTCTTTCCCTATATAGAGCTTCCACTCACATTTTCATAGACACATACTTGTATTTTTTTGAAAGAATTACACTGGAATAACAGCCATTGGAAACCATTTCTATTTGCATACTGAAAAAAAATAAACTTCAAAAATGATAAGAGGTTGGAGCTTTTAATTATAATGGTTTGCAGATGAATAAAGCTAAGCAGGACTTGTGATGTATCTGGGCTGGCCTGAATGAGTCCAGAGTGGCCCAGCCATTTCCTAGTGTGTGAGTTTCATGGGCCACCTGGGAGCCATAGTCACACGATGCCCAACTTCAGAAGGGCTCACATTCAGCCTGGTTGTCACCATCTTGAAATTCCTCATTGTGTTTGTGTGCATGAGTATGTGTGTCTGGTGTGTGACTGTGTGTGCATGCTTGTATGTATGTAGCCCATGCATGTACATGTGGCCATCACGGTCAAGGTCAAGGGTCTTCCTCTGTCACTGTCCACTTTACTACTGTGCATGCAGAGTGTAAGCATATGTGTCTACAGTTGTGCATGCCCCATGCACACACATGCCTTGGCTACATCTTTCATTCTTTTGCATTGTCTCCTTGAATGTTTCTTTGTCATTTTTTTTCAAGGTAGGGTCTCGCTCTAGCCCAGGCTGACCTGGAATTCACTATGTAGTCTCAGGGTGGCCTTGGACTCACAGCCATCCTCCTACCTCTGCCTCCCGAGTGCTGGGACTAAAGGCGTGTGCCACCACGCCCGGCTCCTTAGAGAGATATTTTTAAGAGACCTCACATCTGCATGTTGCACTGAATACTGCAGACACTATAGCTCCTCTGGAAAAAAATTACTGTCAAGGGGAAGTTGAGGCTGGAGGGCAGAGGTTCTGGGTCCCAGTTGTCCTGGGTGCCACCTCAAACTTTTACCAAGCATGCAATCATTGAGCATCGAAAAGCTGACCCTGGCTCAGTGGAAATGGGAAGGAGTCCTAGTGAGTTTGCAGAGGTGCCAGGGAAGTGGGACCACTAAGTGAGGAGATGTGTCCTCCTCCAAGTGCCAACACACAAACTGCCCAGCCACCTGCAGCGAGACAAACTCAGAAACAGAAAACAACTGGACATGGTGGCATACGGCTGCAATGCCAGCACCTGGGAGGCTGAGGCAGGACAGTCATACGTTTGATGGTAGCCTATATGGCAAGACCTTGTTTCAAAACACACACACACACAAAACCCACATTAAATTAACTTTTAAAATTGGGAGAAAATATGAATATTGATGGCAACTTGATGAGCAACTTTAATTCTGATTTTTGCCATATTTTTCTAATTAGACTACAATAAATGAACTTTTTGGCATGTGTGAAGGAGTGTAGAGTGTGTGGTGTGGTGTGTGTATGCAGTGCACCTGTGTGTGTAGTGTGTGCATGTGTGCAGAAGCCAGAGGAAAATGTCAGGTGTCCAACACTGTCTCTGTGAGACTGAATCTCTTCACTCAACCTGAAGCTGCCACTTTTAGGTAAGAGTAGTGACTAGTGAGCCCCAGGGATTCTCTGGTCTCCACCCCCTCACAGGACAGGGGTTAAGGGAGCATGTGGCCATGCCCAACTTTCTATGTGGGGAACTGAACTCCAGTCTTGAGCCTTCTTGGGCTCTTATATTCTTGCACAGAAAGCACTCTTACACGCTGAGCCATCTCCCCAGCCCGTAATAAATTAACTTTCACAGAGTTACTTAAACCTTTCCCACAGCTGTTTTGAGATGCTCTTTGCACGGAGCTAATCAGAACATTCTTTGGCTTTATGTCATCTTGTCTGCAGTCAGTCTGATATAGGAAGGCTTTGGTCCTACGATACCAGCCTTATGGGCTGTTCAGTGCATATGTGTGGGATACACAACTTGTAGAGGCCAGAGAACATCAGGTGTACCCCTCCATCATGCACCCGCCTGTTTTTCCTTGAGACAGTCTCTTACTAATCCCAGAGCTAGATATTTTTTTCATAAGCCCCACCCAGTGATTCTCCAGTCTCCGCTCCCCACAGGACTGGGGTTACAGATGTGCATGGCCTCACCCAGCTGTTTTATGTGGGAGCTGGTGGATTCAAAATTGGTCAGTCTCGGGAACATCACCCTGTACCTTCTGGTCCTCAGCACCACCTTGTTCCGCTGCATTAGCTATAAGTAGCTAAACTGAACCCAAGCACTCCTACAGGGGCAGGGCACCAGGAGGAAGGCTCCAAGGTACCCACAGAGCTGGGTGTCTCTTCTGCTCTTATAAAATTGAGAAAACAAAGCTTAATTAGCCAGATGTGGTGGCACAGCCTTTAAATCCAGCACTTAGGAGGCAGGGGTAGGAGGATCACCATGAGTTCAAGGCCAGCCTGGGACTACAGAGGGAATTCCAGGTCAGCCTGAGCTAGAGCAAGACCCTACCATTAAAAAAAGAATGGCTATTATCAAGAAAACAAATGCTGGCAAAAATGAGGGGGGGGAATAGGGAATAACCCCTTATTCATTGTTGCCAGTGGGAGTAAACTGGTGCAATCATTGTGGAAATCAGTGTGGAAATTTCAAAAAAAGAAGAAGAAAGAAAGAAAGAAAGAAAAAGAAAGAAAGAAAAGAAAGAAAGAAAGAAGAAAGAAAGAAAGAAAGAAAGAAAGAAAGAAAGAAAGAAAGAAAGAAAGAAAGGAGAGGGAGGGAGGGAGGAAGGGAGGAAGGAAGGAAGGAAAAGAAAAGGAAAGGAAAGGAAAAAAAGAAAAGAAAAGAAAAAAGAAAAAACTCAACTAAAAACAGAGGTCTGGAGAGATTGCTCAGTGGTTAAAGGAGCTTGCTTACAAAACCTCCCTCCCCAAATTCTATTCTCCCCAGCACCCGTGTGAAGCTAAATTCAAAGTGGTGCATACATCTGTCATCCCAAAGTGCCTATGAAAACAGGAAGTGGAAGGGAGAGAATTCAAAGTGGCCAGACAGACGGACACTCCTGCAGTGGGAAGAAACTGTCTCAAGGGAGGTGAAATTAAAACACAGAATAATGGAGAGATTATTCTCTGACCTCCACACACATGTGGGGCACACGCCTGCCCATACACACACATACATATTCAGATACTAGATGGGTACATTATGTCCATTCCTGTACACAGATCCAAAGGACTTTAAATCCTGCAACAGAGATACCTGAACATCCGTGATCATTCCTGATTTATTCACAAGAGCAAAGAAATGGAATCAGTCTAGGTGTCCATCAACTGATGACTGAATACTGAAAATGTGATATATTTACACAATGAAATTTTATCCAGCCATAAGGGGAAAATCTGCAGAAAAATTGATGGATCTGGAAATGATTGCCTTATAAATGAGGTAACCCAGGCTCAGAAAGACTCTCTTTTATGCAGATCCTAGCTTTTAATTTTTAAAAAATATTTTATTTATTCATTTTCAATCAGAGAGATACAGAGAGAGAGAGAGAGAGAGAGAGAGAGAGAGCGCACCAGGGCCACCACCTTGTGGGTCTGGCTTATGTGGGTCCTGGGGAATTGAACCCAGGGCCTTAGGCACTGGGAGCAAGTGCCTTAACCACGGAGCAATCTCTCCAGCCCCCTAGCTTTTAATTTTTTTACCTACATGTATGTACGTGGGAATGAGTGTGGGTGTACATCATGAAACTAGAAAGGGAACCATGAGGAGGAAAAAGAGGTTTTAAGAAATAGGGGTGGGCCACCAACTCTTTCTTCCTCTTCCTAGGTGACTCAGAGCTCCCGTCCCAGCCTTCTGTTAGTGGTGACCACTGGGGTAACTCAAAACTCACCATTGTGCTGAGAAGTGACAGTGGAGTGTTCAGCACTGGGACATCTCTATCACACTTACTGAGGCTCAGGGTCCATTGTGGAAGAGGTGGTGGAAAGATTGTCAGAGCCAAAGGAAGGGTAGGACTGCTTACAATGCAAACTTCCAGTGCCTGAAACTACCTATACAAGATCTTCATAATAGGAGGAAAAGATGATGAAACTAAAATAAAAGAGATTAATTGGAAGGGGAAGGAGATTTGATAGAGGTTTGAGAGAGGGAATGGGAATGGAGGAATGAATTATCATGGTTTTATTGTCTAGACTTAATGGAAGCTGTCAATAAAAAATTAAAAAAAAAAGCAATGGGGTGGGGAGAGTAATGAACATATGTGACATGACCTGGAAAGGGGCTTCAGGATATAGAAGGGTACAGGTAGGGGTCGGAGATATGCTGGCAAAGGGCAAGGGGAGAACTAACCAAAACCAAATATGAATGAAAATGCCTTCCTGAAACCTGTTAGTTTGTGTGCTAATTACAAGGAAAGGAAGGAAGGAAGGAAGAAAAAGTCAATGAAAAGAAACACATTCATGTGAGTACTATTGGCTAGTACTGTTAACCACATTCCACAGGCGCCTCACAGGCAGCTGGGGGTGGGGACACACCTATGTGGCTCCAAAAGCTATGGGGAACTTGCCCAGAGTGGCAGGGTGGGGAAGAGAAGAGACCAGAATCCTCACAGTATAGGCAGAGCTTCTAGCCTCCAGGGTCCAACCATGTCAGCAGCCCTCTGATAAAGTAAGTCTGCATTTCGGGCTGTTCTTACCTGAAGTCCCAGGAGCCTCCAACTGAGCGAGCTGGCACCTGAGTGACTCCCATCTGACTGGCAGCAGGAGCCCAGATGACCCAGCGGGATCCGTAGCCCCTGACTCTGCTGCCAGCTTCCATCTCACACAAGCGGACCCTGGTCCTTTCACGTGGAAGGTGGTGGTCTGAGGAACACCACAACCGACCTGCAGAGAAAGCAGATATCCTGCCCAGAGAGAAGTGAAACAGAGACAAATCAGTTCCAGAGAGTGAAAGAGAAATTGATCATGGCACACTCCCAGTTCGGGAACATCTCACTCAGCAAAGATGGCCAAGACCTTGGTCCAGCCTCCAGGGCGAAAGACAAGCAAAGGGTGGGAATTAGCAAGGGCTGGAATTCTAGCAGCTCTCCACCTACCAGAGGCATGCAAGGCTTATAGGCAATGATCTGTTCTTCAGTCCTCACTAGCTTAAGATGGAAGAAAGGTACTATTTCCAGGCCTTTCTAAGCACTAGCTCATCCCTCCAGAGTGCCCTTCTGTCATGGTTTGATCCAGGTGTCCCCCACAAACAAATGTGCTCTGTATGCTTGATCCCCAGCTGATGGCTGTTTTGGAATTGGAAGCTTGTTGGAGTTGTGTTGTTGGGGACGGGATTATGGGGGTTATAAACCAGCTTCCCCTTGCCAGTGTCTGGCACACCTTCCTGCTGCTGTTTGCAGTGCTGTGGCGGAGGTGATGTCCACCCTCTGCTCATGCCATCATTTCCCTGCCATCATGGAGCTTCCCCTCGAGTCCATAAGCCAAAATAAACCCATTTCTCCACAAGCTGCTTTTTGGTTGGGTTCTTTTCTGCATAGCAATGTGAAGGCTAATTGCAACACCTTCCTTTATTTCCACCTGATGAGATCCCACTCCAGGGCTTTTGTGATGGCATTCACTTATAATCCTAGCACTTAAGAGACCAAGGTAGAAAGATTGTGAGTTCCAGGGCAGCCTGGGCTGCATAGCAAGACCCAGTCTCTAAAAGAATTCTGCCCCAGAAAAGCTCCAATAGGACTGAAACAAGACAAGATTTTTCTTCCCTTTCACACAGACAAAGAGGCTCATCCACTCCTTGGTACTGGTAAGTCAGCTTCCTCCTCTATTGCTGCTTTGCCTTCATCAGCATATAGCTTCCCCTCACAGTCCAAAAGTGTTGCCTGATTTTATCTGGGCTAAAGTTTCAGTGATCCTAGCCACAACCAATCAGTTAAGTTATTCCCAAATTCTTGTCTCAAGAACAGGGCCTGGTGCATACCTGATATTTCAGCACTTGGAAGGTTGAGGGAGGAGGATCTCAAGTTCAAGATCTACTTGAGCTATATAATAACAAGAACCTGCTCCCCCCACTGAAAGAAAGAAGGAAGGAAAGAAAGAAAGAAGATAAAAGGAAGGAAGGAAGGTAAAGAGGAGAGGAGAGGGGGAGGGAGGAAGGAATGGAAGGAGAGAGAAGGAGTGAGGGAAGAATGAAAGGAGGGAGAAAGGGAAGGAAGGAGAAAAGGAAGGAAGGAACTAGACCCATAGATACTGCATAAGATTAAAAATAAAACTTCATTGTTATTGAAAGCTATTATTTGCAGGTAATTTGCTGGTAATTCGCCATGCATAAATGGTGACTTAATACTTCATATACAGATACCCCCTCCCCTCCCATGTATTCACCTATCCCCAGCTTCCTAGGTATACTTGGACAGAGGTAAAAATTACCTACCAAACGCAAGTTCCGAAGGGATGGAGAAGGAAGCAGGTCTCCTGTGTCCTTGTCCTTGGACCTTTCACAGTCAGCCTGCAAAGCTTGGTTCACAGTAGGAGCTCTGCTCTCCAGGGAAGAGCATGACCTCCTGCCTGTCTTCTGGCAGATGAGGCAACTTGGAGACTCTGAACTGCTAATGTTTAACCACTGGCCTCTTGTCAAAAATGCAGGTCATGGTTTCAAAGTCTCTTTCCATCTCGTCACTCCCAAGGCTGCCAAAGGGAAGAGGGAGCTGCTGAGCAGGCGCGAGCCTGCCTGAGCCAGCAGACAGTGGTCAGAGCTGAGTCCTTCCAGGCCACTCCTCCTTAGGCCTCTGCAGTTGTCCAACACTTGTGAAGGGGGCAGGAAAACATCCTTCCAGACAAAATGACTCCCCGGGCCCAACCTTTATGAATCACAGTATTGCTTTTAACAATAATAAAACACACCGTATGCAGAGGGGGAGATGGTTCAATGGATAGCAAGCACGAGAACCTGGGTTTGGATCCCACGTAAAAGGCATTGAGGAGGCCCAGAGGAGGATTCCTGGAACTCACTGGCTAGCTTGTCTAGCTGATTCAGTGACTTCCAAGTTCAGTGAAAGACCTTGTCCAATAAAATAAGGCGGAACAGTGCTAATGACTCTCGTGTCAACCTCTGGCGAGCACGCACACATATAGACATGCATGCACACACACACCACACATATACACACACAAAACTTACAATATCCGTCACTATAAGATTCATACAATTTTTGTTGTTTTTTCAAGGTAGGGTCTCACTCTAGCCTAGGCTTACCCTGGAATTCACTACGTAGTCTCAGGGTGGCCTTGAACTCATGGCAATCCCCCTTCCTCTGTCCCCCAAGTGCTGGGATTAAAGGGATGCAACATCATACTATTTTTTTTTTTTTTTTTGGTGGCAGGGGCTTGTTCCAGCCCATGCTGACCTAGCATTCACTATGGCTGTAAACAAGTTTCAGATGATATTTGTTAGATACTGGGCAATCAAACTCAGGTCATGAGGCCTTGCAGGCAAGCGCCTTAACCTCTGAGCCATCATTCCAGCCTTTTCCTGATTTGGTCACTCTTTTACCTGTAAACCAAACTGTTTGCAGTTGATAAATGACAGGAATGATGTCAACAAACACATTTTGTTTACAACCAAAGGAAAATAAAAAAGGTATAAATCAGAACTTCATTCACCAATGCCATGAGAGTTTTTGCTGCATAATTAGATAATAGTTTTCAAAAATTGGAAGAATCAACCAGGCGTGGTGGCACATGCCTTTAATTCCAGGACTTGGGAGGCAGAGGAAGGAGGATTGCCATGAGTTCAAGGCTACCCTGAGATTACGTAATGAATTCCAGGGTCAGCCTGGGCTAGAGTGAGACCCTACCTGAAAAAAAGAAAAGGAAGAATAATTGTTTTGTATTTTTTGCTTTTCACAGCATAATGCCTAAGGAAATGGCATGCATTTAAAAAAACAGCTTCTCTGAAGTGTGAAAGGCCCACAAGACTCCAACAAGTTTAAGGATACAGTTTAGTGAGTCTAGATGTATGAAGAGTCCCACAAAACCATCACCACAAGCAAAATACTGAACATATCAACCCTAGAGTTTCCTCATGTGTGACTACAGATGGAGAGAAAGGAGAAGATGGAGTGGACATTGTTCTAGACTGATGCCAATATCCTTTCTCTCCTTCTTTTCCCACAAAATGGGCATTTTGACAACTTCTCACCATGTTGCCCCCAACCCTTATCATCATGAGCCAATGAGTGCCTAGTGTTCACCTACTAACTGGAACAGGCATGTGACCTAAGCTGGCCAATCAAACTTCTATTCCATGACAGAGGGAAGCTGTTCCCCTTTCCCACAGGATGGACCAGATGACAGGATCCCAACTGCCAGAAGCAGCTACCTTGGAATCACAGTGTTAGCCATACCATGAAATCAACATGAGGTCAGGCCGGTGAGCGGGACCAAACCTCAGTGGCTGATAGCAACACTTTTGCTTCCCATGTGGATTGCCTGCAATGGGAAGCTTCCAAGATGGCCACCAATAGCCACTCCACAAAGGTTACCCCGGCTCCCCTCAGTGTGAACAATGCTTATGATTTGCTTCTGACAGCAGAACAGGATGAGATGGTAAGGTGTCACTTCTACGACATTGCCTGCCTTCTCAGCCAGCGTACTTTGAGGCATTAAGGAAACTTGTGGAGATTCCTCCATGGCGAGGTGCTGAGGGAGGCAGTTGAGGCCCTCATCCCAAAAGCCCCCAAGTCGCTAAGTTCTGCCAACAGCCTTGCTTGAAAGCAGACTCCTCCCCAGCTGAGCATTCAGATGGGACCCCAGGCCCTCTCTCCCTACTCATTCTGCAGAGCTGGGTGACACCATCACCCTAGACACCCTGCCCAGCTACAGCAGGCATTTGTGCCTGTCTGACCCTGTCAGTGAGGTGATTGAATTTGTAATAATACAGTGTATCTTTGAAGTTTAGGAATGAAGGTATGGGAGCATGTGGGCATCAGAAGAAGGTGGAAATCCACAAAGCTCTTTGCTACTGACATATTTTTGCAAAATCAAAATGCCTTAAAACAGCATCCATCTTGCACAATCTCCCTACTCAGGTATTCAGGCAGGGCTCCTCTGGTGATTCTTCTGTCTCACACAACATCAACTGAGACAGGTGAGTGACATTTAGCTATGAACAGCCAGGCTGGCACATCCAATGTCATGGCGGATCTGCCCGAGCTTCATAGCCACAACCATGGGATTGCAGCCAGACTGACTTTATAGTCTCTCCCAGGACCCAATGCCCCTACCCAGTCCAGTTCTCGAGTGTCCCGCTAGGGGTAGCAATGGGGCCATAATGGGATCTGCAGGGAGTGATGGTCCAGGGCTTACCTTCTTGCCTGGCTCCTCCAGAGCTGTCATGAGCCTCCCCTTGGTGGTCACTACAGGGCAGACTGTTATTGTGCATAGGGTGGTAATGGATATAAAGATTATGAAATCTCCCTTGTACTCCCCCCCCCGTATGGGGTCCCCATATTACCCAGGCTTGCCTTGAACTTGCCATCCTCCTGCTTCAGCTTCTGGAGTGCTGGGATCACAGGCACCCCTCCACACCCAGCTCCTATGCATCTCTTAAATTTTTTCTCAAGTTAGCTTGAGACTCTCAGAAATGAGCCATTGGCTTCCTGGCAGACTGGACTGGTACAAATATCCAACAGGGCTTGAGCATAAGCTGCAAAGCTGCTTCTGTCAAAAGTGCCTTACTTTTCTTTTTTAAAAAAAATTATTTATTTGCAAGTAGAGAGAGAAGAAAAGAGAGACAGAGAAAGTATGGGCACATCAGGGCCTCTAGCCACTGCAAACAAACTCCAGATGTATATGCCATTTTCTGGCATATGTGGGCACTAGGGAATCAAACCCAGGTTGTTAGGCTTTGCAGGCAGGCACCTTAACTACTGAGCAATCTCTCTAGCCCAAAGTGCCTTACTTCTATTAGCCAGCAACACTCATGGCACCATATGACTTAAGCACTATTACCTCTCCACCTGACAGAGGGAAAACTGAGGTGCAGAGAGCTAAAGTAACTAGTTCAAGCAGCAAATTTATAGTCACTAAGTGGTATGGCTGGGCTTTGAACCCCGGTGGCCCGAGGAAAGCCCCACTCTTATCCACTCTACTCCAGTGTGGGAAAATCTGTGGTCACCAGACATGCTGTTTTTGCTCAAAGCTTCTTTTGCCAAACTTACCAGAACAAGGTTGTGGGGATGTTAAAAAAACATGTCTGGGATGTGAGTCTTTCGTCTCACTAATAACCTCCCCAAATCTAGTTGGGAGTTGGTCCCTTCTGGGTAACCTTCCCTTGAAAATCCAGATTCCTGCTCAAGGCACTATCTGTGACCCTGGATGGAGGGAGGAAGCTGAGGAGTGCAAGAATATGACAGCCACCCCAGGGGAATCTTGAGACACAAATCAGGCTTTTGTATTTAGGGTGGCCTGGATGACCTCAGGACCCATTGAGGGAAGGGAAGGTGCTGGAGGTGGTAGGGTGGAGGCTGCACCACGACCTGTAGTCATTCCATAACCACTAACAGAAGTCTGTCTGGGAAAATTTGATGTTTTTTAAAAATATTTTATTTATTCATTTTCAAGGAGAGAGAGAGAGAGAGAGAGAGAGAGAGAGAGAGCATCAGGGCCACCACCCTGTGGGTCTGGCCCATGTGGGTCCTGGGGAATTGAACTCAGGGCCTTAGGCACTGGAGGCAAGTGCCCCAACCGCTGAGCCATCTCTCCAGCCCGAAAATTTGATGTTTTAAGAAACAGAAAATACAGAGATCTGCACTGGTTCTTTTTTTTTATTGTCCATAATGAGTTACATTATTTAGTGGGCAAACAATGAGTTGTTATCCCCAGTTCTCCGATGCTCCCCTTCCCCCTTCCCCAACCAGCTGGATATCCTCCTCCATGGGTCGTCTGGATCAGTCCTTGTGACAGGGGACCATGGATAGCCTAATATTGGGCCAGGTTCTCCTGGCCCTAGTATGTTGTTACTGAGGGGTGCCATGCCTCTGGATAGTCTCCTCCACCACAGCTCTCACAATCTTTCCGCCCCCTCTTCCACACAGTTCCCTGAGTCGTGGTGGATGAGTATTAAGGGTGCTTTATTGTGAGCTTAGGGGTCTTTGTGTCAAAAATCATTGGTTTCTGTCTCATGCACTGGTTCTTTTAACTTGAGCCATTGGCTTAAAGCACAGCAGAACCCAGGCCTCAGAGAAGATGTCTCTAGGACAGTGTGCGCCTTGCTTTACTCTCTCCCTGCTTCTTTTCCAGCAGACTTCTAGAACACAGTGGCCCCATGGTAGGGTTTTTTTTTTTTTTCTGCCCCAACCTTGTACTCACCCAGTTTAGCAGGAATTTAGGGTAGGAGAAGATTTGGACAGCAAAAGATCCAGCTGAAGATCCCTGTTTAAGGATCTTTTCCCAGGGAGAGATCTTCCTGACCCAGATGAATTATATACTCATCTGTAAACCAATCACAGTGACAGGTATTTGTAGGGCTCTGATTGGCCAGAGAAACATCACATGCTTCATTTAAAATGGTAGGTGGGCTACTTAAACCCAACAGATGAATATGGGGGAGAAGCAAGATGGCATCCTAGAGGGGGCGGCTTCTTCCTCACTCCTTTGTACTCACCAACTTGGGGATGAGGAAGCCCCACATGTCGCCCAGCTGGAGGGCCCTGGGGTTGCATATGAGCATGGGCTGACCTCCAGGG
The DNA here is from genome assembly GCA_004024765.1 of Zapus hudsonius. Lineage (NCBI taxonomy): Eukaryota > Metazoa > Chordata > Mammalia > Rodentia > Dipodidae > Zapus > Zapus hudsonius. Next base: position 48,324 of record PVHP010004795.1, on the reverse strand, counting down.
CCAGCTTTCAAACCGGAAGCTATAGCCCTGTGGAAGGAGGCTATGGAAAAGGTGGCTGCCACCCAGGAAGGAGCCAGATTGGCCCTGAAGGAGAGAGACCAGTGGGGTAGTCTCCCCCCCCCCAGGGGGAGGAGGGCAGCAGGGATGTGAGTATAGAAGGGGAAAGAGTGTGGACTGACTGGAGCAGCCAGGGTGGCCTGCAGGCAGCACTTTGGTGCCTTTAGAAAAGCTTGATTGGAATACCATCCACATACCATACAATTCACCCACTTACTGTGTATAATCCGATCATTTTAGTAGAGCCACAAACTTGTACAACTATCACCACAACCAATTTAAGAACATTTTCATCGCCCCCACAGAAACCCTCTAACCATTACCAGTTACTTTCCTCCCCAGCTTCTGACAACCACCAATTTACTTTCTGTCTGTGAATTTTTGCCCATTCTGAACATTTCATGCAAATGGAATGCGGACCTTTGGGGCTGGCTTCTTTCATTAGCATGTTTGCAAGGTTCATCCACGTTAAAGCAGCATGTTACTGGGCACCTTTCCTTTTTGTGGGTGAATAATATACCCTTGTATGACCATACCACATTGTGTTTACCCACACCCCAGCCGATGGTCACTTGGCTAACATGAATAGACCTGACATGAACACTTGTGTACAAGTTTTGGCAAGGACATACGTCTCCATTTCCTTTGGGTCTTTACCTCAGAGTGGAATCTCTGGATCACAGGGAAACTGCTTTAACTTTTGAGGAACTGCTAGTTTTCAAAGTGCCCACCCATCTCCCCCCATTTCACATTCCAACCAGGAAGCTTAGCTTTCAATGCTTACTTTGAAGGGAGTCTTCTCTCTGACTTAGAGGAAATGCCAGGAGAGATGGGGTGTGGAGGGCTGAGAGGCCTGGGGTGCATTCTTCAGAGCCCCTGTCTGTCTGATTTGCTGTGTGGCCTCAATAATTCATCTCCTCTCTCTAGGTCTCAGTGCTCCTTATCAGTAAAATGAAGGTGTTAGACCAGTGGTTTTGTCTCTAGGGAACACGTGGCAATGTCTGGAGGGATCTTGGGGTGTCACAGGAGGTCGTTCTCTGGTACCTAGTGGGTAGTGATCCAGGATGTTCATGGGCATTGGGTGTCTCCTCCAATGCACAAGGCAGCCTTAAGTGCAATGCATTATCTATCCCCAACTGTCTAAATAGTGAGGGGGTGGGGGGAGGCTGAGAACCCTGCATTACACCAAGGTTAATAGGATTCTGTGCTCCCCAGTCACTGGTGGTGCAGAGCCAACTCAGGACGTACTTTTGAGTGCCTGGCACTTAGAGGCCTCTCATTGCCACCTGAGTTGCTGTGGTTCTTTTTTTTTTTGGGGGGGGGGGAGCTTTCGGGTTTTCTCACCCATCTATGAGTGATCTCCCCAGATGCCAGGTTTGACCAATGCCCACACCACCCTGTTAGATAGTGAGCTCACAATCAGAGGGGGCATCCAAGAGGAGGCTGCATGTCCACCTGTCGGGGACCTGCCTCAGGGACTGGGGCTGTGCTTGAGGGCCATCCAAACCTCTCAGGACACAGTGGAACAGATGCACTTCCCTGGATCCTGAAACTCCCCACCTGCTGGCTGAGAGCACCTCCTTCCCAACTTGGAGACGTTCCTCTAAGCTTCCCTCTCCGGGCCCCGCGGGCCGCAGCCCCAGCTCGCAGAGGTGGCATCTCGAGCGTGGGCGCCCACGCTCGGCGCCTGGGGCATGGGCACCGCCCGCTGGCCTAGCCCGGCCCCGGGGGCGCGGCCGGCCGGAATTCCGTGCGCCCAGGGGGACTGCAAGCCCGCGAGCCGCCGCCGCCGCCGCCGAATGGCTGGGGCCAAAAACCCCTTGACCACCAGGGCCAGCCTCTTCCTGAAAGCCCCGCTCGCTCCCTTACAGGAAGTAGCGGCCAGCGAGCGCCCCGGCGCGCGGCGGCCGCTTCCCCACTGGGCGCGCGGCTGGCGGCCGCGCCATGCGAACGCCGGGGACCCCGCGCCCCGCGTCGCCGTGCGCCTGAGCCCCTCGGAGCCGCGTCCCCGACCGCCGGCAGCATGATCCCCCGCGCCCGGGCGCCTGAGGGCGCGGACCCCGAGGGGTAAGTCGGGGCGGGTGCTCGCGGCAACCCGGGTGGCCGGCGCGTCCGGGCTGCTCCCCGTCCACTTCGTCTCGGGAACTCTGGAGGGACCCCCCCGTCGAGAGGTCTGGCTGAAATGGAATCCTCCAGCCTGCACCCATGGCCAGTCTCGGGGTCCTCAAGGGAAGGGGGTGGCCCTGGTGACGCCCCTAACCCAACTTTGAAGTTCGGACTTGGCTGGTTGGAAAGCGGCGCACTCTCCGCGCGCGGCTGGGCGGCGGGCTTCGCGGGAGCGCGTCCCGTACCTGTCGGAGCCCCGGTGCGGGTCTGACCCGGCTGCTCGCCTAGTTTCCGTCTGGCCTGAACTTTGGGTTGCAGGCACGCGCGGTTCCGGTCCGGCCAGCCCGAAGCACCGCCACTCTGCCTAAGTCCCCGAGCGCGCCCTCGGGGCCCTGGGGGCCTGGGGTCCAGGCCAGGGTAGGAGTGGCGGACCCGAGACGCTAGACCCAGCAGCTGATCCGCCTGCTTGGACTGAGGCCCCACCAGGATCCCCTCCCAGGCCCACTGGCCCAACTGGGGACAGTGACCCTTGCACTGGACTTTCCTAATGATCCTGGGTGCTTGGGAGGGTGCGGGGTGCACGGGGTGCTTATGGGTCATGGGATCTCCAGGAGTAGGTGCAGCTTGGAGTGGATGAAGCCTAGTGGTCCTTCCTTTCACTTCTTTAGCCCCCACCTGGAGACCGGGAACTTGGCACCGAGCTGTGCTTCTCGGGGAAGGTCCTGTCGCCCCGCCCCACCCAGTCGGGAGCGCAGCAGGCGGAGTGGAGAGGGGAGAAGGGGCCACCCTTTCCCCCTGGTCTGAGGAGGAGGTGCCAGGTCAGAAGTGATTTCCGACAAAAGCCCTCTCAGAACCTTGTGGGGAGCCATTCATCCTCTATTTTCCGTTTGAAAGTCCCGGGCCTGGTCCCTGATGGACACCCATGGCTGCCTGGCCTAACTCTGACATCATCTCCACCCTGTAAAATAAGATAGTTGGGTTAATCTTTCGCTGTTCTGGATTGGAGGCCAGTTGGAAGCGACTGGCCCCTACTCACGTGGGCGGGCCTGGGTGTGGACTTCAAGTGGTCTAGACCTGGCTGCCTCCTCCTACCCATCACCACAGCTGCCCAGAAAGGAAATTCGGTGTTGGATACTTCCCTAGAAGCAATCTCTGTGAAGCCATCCAATAGAAGGAATTGAGAATTCCCATGGGGAAGGAGAGTCCCCCAGGGGCCAAGTGTCTGCCATGTCCTGGACAGCAGGATAGAGCCTGCCAGGAGAGGAAGTTCAAGGAAGCCAAGCTCTGACCTCACCTACTTCCCATTTTCCCCAGGGATGACTTAGCCACACCCACTTTGCCTTTCTTTGTTCATGCCTGGCCTAGTGATTTCATCTGTGCCTCAGTTTACTTATTAGGATGAGCAATAGCCACTACTCTTTACAAGTTGTTTTGAGGACTAAATTGGTTAAAAGTTCATTTAGCACATTGGCTCGAAAGGGACACCCATCATGGGTACTTGTTGGGTAACACTGTTGGGACAAGTGGGCTGGCCTCTGCCTCACCTGTAAATTGAAGGTCCTGTACCCCTTCTTCGTAGGACTGTCGTGTGGATTGGATGAGTTGTATTTAAGCATCTGTCCATAGGCAGCTTAGGTATAGGCACTGCACAGGCCTACCTGGAACAGTGCCTGACATACTTAGCATACACTCTGTGAGTGTGCATGGGTTTGCTACTAAAAACGCTGTGTTCTTTTAGAAGCCCCACTAGGTGGGGAGCATTCCTAGACTATGTGCATAGAACCTTGCACTTGGCACAGGAACTCCTTGACAACATTCTCCACTGACAGAGGGCTGGCTCTCACCAGTAGTGACCCTCTGCAGGCTGAAGCCAGTCTGCCTCCATCTGACTTCTTCTCAAGGCCCTGGTCCTCCCCAGGCCGATCCCTCTCAAGTACTAGAGGACACTTGCCAACACCCACTGTCCTGAGCTGCTTGATAGAGGATCCAGTGATTATCAGGGGAAAGAATCAAAGGTCCTTCACTGGGAGGCATCCCTAGGCCTGGCCACCACCAGAACTGACCCCAAGCCCTTGGTGAGTCTGTCCTTGTACCCTGCTGTGCCAAAGCTTCCCTATCCTCTTTCTTTCTGTAGGGGAGGCTCAGAGAGCTGGGAGATGCCTTCCACATTACCTGCAAGGGATCAGGATGGTGTCACTGGAGCATTGGTCCCTGGAGTTCCTGAAGGTCTTTGCAAGCAAATTCTGTCTGCTTCTTGTTGAAACAGTTGAGAGAGAAAACAGGTTGCCTACTATGCTGCGCCCACTGCTTTGGCTTCTACCAATTCATTTAAGATTCAGTCAACAACTCCTGAGCTAGCACCCCCCCCCCAAACTTCCATGCTGGTAGCTGATGTCCTCCAGGAGACGAGATGATGCGTTAGGGCAGGAGGCATGGGGAACCCACAGGAGGTTGTGAATAGGCGATCAGAGAAGGCCTCTGTGAGGAGAGGATGTTCAGCAGAGGCCTGCAGGAAGTAGGGTAACAGAAGCATTCTGGGGGATGTGGTTAGCTCTGGTAACAGTGACCCACCAAACAGGGCCAGGAGACTGCTGAGAGGGTTGTGATTCCTAGGGGCTGGGTGCTCAGAGTGGGAGTTCTTAGAGGGTGCCACAGTGTGGGCAGAAAGGCAGCAGAAGCAGGGTCCCGGGAGTGGCTAGGATGGATCCAGAAGGGCAGTTGAGGCAGAAGTTAGAGCTTCAAGATGCACTAATGAATTTAGCTGAGGTGGAGGGGAACAGTTGCAGAGGGGGTCTCCAGAGGCTGAGACCACAGAGGGCCAGTGCTTGGGGTCAGACCCCCAACTATGTGGAGTCTCAAATAATGATGCTACCTCCTCAGAGCCTGTTACAGCTGGGAGTTTTAGGGGCTTGGGGAAGGCTTGGCAGACTCCCCACACTGCCTTCCCATGACTAGCAAACCAGGCACTTTTCCTAGGCTTGCTATGTGGAGGGTTTGCTTAAGATTGCATTTGAAAAGAATTCCACTCTTGGAACAAATGTGGCCAGCCCTGACCTAATCTGTCTCTAATGTAACAATGAAGAAACAAAGAGATCCTGAAAGAGGAAGGTGAATTCAGGTCTACCCAGCCTTGGGCCTGGCATAAAGGGGTCCTGCCAAGGTTCTTTAGAAGAGCCTCAGCCACTCCAGGCTCCATGGTAGGGTCCCCAGAGGAGAGTTACCTCCTCAGTAAGGAAGCAGAAGGAGGTGTAGTATTCAAGAAAAGCCCCTTAGCATCCTCTCAGGCCTCCCTCAGCTGTCTGTGGAGTTTAGAGTCCAAGCTGTCCTTCAGGGTCTCCAGACATGTGACCAGAACAGAAAAGTAAAAATATGTAACTGACTGCACATCCTCTCGTCCCCCCTCTGTCCTCCCCCAGATTCCACCTGTCACACCAGTGAGTCATCCCCTCAGTTCATGTCACTAGACTGTGACAAATGTACTGAACTGGCAGGCAGCCACCAAGAGGGGAGGGAAGGCAAGAGGGGAGGAGATAAGAACTGAGGGAGGGTACAGCTCTAAAGACCCCAGTAGTGGAAGACCGTGTCACTTCTCAGAATGACAGGTGCCAGATGACCTTGCTTAGGAGAAAGGAGGCAGATTTGGTGGTGGGCAGAGGGGTGATGGCAGGCATACAAAAGGGACTTCCCTGGTCACTGCAGGAGTTTGGGGAGACCATATGCTTAGAAATAGCACCAATGTGAAGGAGGTGACCCAACAAAGTCCCTCAGCTTCCTGCGCCCCTGCCAAAATTTGTCTTTAGGGAGGAAGCAGAGCAGTGATTATTCTTGGTTAGCAGTTAGTGTTGATCTGATGACCAATTCTTTGGGGGTTTTGTTGTTGTTTGTTTGTTTGTTTGTATTTTTGTTTTTTCAAGGTAGGGTCTCACTCTAGCTCAGGCTGATGTGGAATTCACTATGTAGTCTCAGGATGGCCTGGAATTCAAGGTGATCCACCTGCCTCTGCCTCCTGAGTTCTGGGATTAAAGGCGTGCGCCACCACACGGGCTTTAATCACCAATTCTAAAACTTTCTCTGGAGACAGCTGCTATCCAGAAGCTGCTGTTTATACTGAGAAGCAGAAGTTGCACTGTTTATCCCCCAGGAGGGTCTGACCTGAATCATGGAAACTTCCCCAAAGGTGACTCAATAGTTCTTCTGACCTGATGCTCACCTGCTTCCCCTCAGGTGCCTTTTCAGTGGCACCATCTTGCTGGTGGGATACTCCAGCCCCTGTGGAGAACTCTCAGGCCACGCAGGAAGTCTGGCATGTTCCCCTGTAGTCCCCACAGGTGACAGAGGTGTGTTTCCCTGTTTAAAAGACTCCTTGAGCTGGAGAGATGACTCAGAGGTTAAGGTACTTACCAGCAAAGCCTAACAACCCAGGTTTGATTCCCCAGTACCTACATAAAGCCAGATGCACAAGATAGCACATGCTTCTGGAGTTAGTTTGCAGAGACTAGAGGCCACCCCCCACACCGCTTGCAAATAAATAAATTAATTAATTAAAATAAAGAAATAAAGCCTCCGCAGGGAAGCCCACACCATGGGATGTAGTGGCTCCACCCCCCACCAAGGTCACAATACCTTTCTCAGTCAGTAAGATAGGCTGATATTCTGGCATCAAGTGTGGACCCTGCTGAGCCCCCTGGTCTTTAACTGCCTCCTTCCTAGGATGCTAGATTCTTCTCAGGGAGGGGGCAGAGTAACTCTTAGCCAAGAGAATGAGGTGGATTGGGAGTGGGGTCCTAGGTACAGGTCTCTGGATCCCCGAGAAAGTAACAATTCAAGGATGATGAGAAACAGCAGACAGACAGACAGACAGAGTATCTTCAGGGTGACCTGCCCCTTTCTAATTTGGAGGCTGTGGGGACTTCCATGTTACAGGTCCTCAGCATAGCTGGAAGACATCACAGGGTACTGTTCTTGAGCTTTGGAAGTCCTTTATTCTCTGTGGTCTGAGTTCCTCCATGAAAAGTAGATTCTTGACCTCCAAGGTCTCTGCTCCATCTGACTTACAACCATTCCCTCAAGTATTGGCCTATGGCAGCAGAAGTGGGACCCTAACAGTTCAGCGTGTGACTGAACCCAACCACACACAAGGCAACTCTTTTTCCTGTCAGAAGGGTAGCCCATGGAACAGTCTAGAACATGCAGTTCACATTCCTAAGAAACAAAACACAGACACCTCTGGGTCATCTCTGACTAAGCTCCTGGGAGGAAATGTTTTATCACTGTTGTGGGTTTATTTCGACAAAACTAGCTTGAAGAAGCACGTGTAGTTTGGGCAGTCCACTGTGGGGTAAAGCTGATGGCTTCCTGGTGGAGCTTTTGGGCTGATGGTGGGTGAGAAGCCTCCTCTGGAGCAGGAACCATCAGGCAGGTTGGAGTGACCTCCTGGTGGGTACAGCTGGGAACATCGGACAGCCTTCAGGTGTCCTGGCTGTTAAGAAGTCTCTTGTGGTGCCAGCCCCTGCCTGGGTGGAGAGGGGTGAGGTGTGAGGAGACCCTGCCTGCAAAGGGTTCCCTGTCTTGCTACAGCCTCCTGGCTATGTGTCCAGGGCTGCGCCAGGACAGCCAGCCCATCCATGTGTGGGTGAGTGTGTGGTGCCCTGTGTCTCCTACCTCCATTCAGTGTTAACCACAAGTTCAGGAGTGCCCTTCAGGAGAGAAGGGAAGGTGGGCATAAAGGAATCTTCTCAGTGTCCACAGGGCAGCAAGGAGGGCCTTCCTGACACCTTATCTTTGTGGCTTTTCATTGAAGATTCTGGAAATATCTTGGCCTCTGCCTCAGGTGTAGCCCCTGTCCTTAGGTCAGGCTAGAAGGCAGCCAGTGCAGAATGGTGCTAATGGTCACATTGCTTTGCAAGTGGCCGTAAAGCCTCTCATGGGGCTTCTCATATTGTCAGCAATTCCCAAGATGTCACACCATCTCATGTTTATGTTGAAAGATTGAGCCACCCTGCATCTTAGCTCCCTTGAGAAGAAATGGCCCAGCTCTGGAGTGGTGGTCAGGGCCTGTGGGTCTGAGGCAGTGAGAGGTCCCATGCTGTGGGTGACAGAACCAGTGTTGAAGGCAGGGCTGTGTCCTCCTTCCTTTCTGAACTAGGCAAAATGACAGATCCCCAGAACTGGGTTCCCCCAAAAGCCTAAGGCTCAGGAAGGAGGGAGTCCATGAAAGGGAACCGAGAGTGGAGCCAGTAGTTAGGGAGTGTTCTCCTGGATGCTACCCCCTGGGTCCCATGTTACTGCTGATCCTGGGACCTTCAACCAAGCCAAGGCCTTATTCCCTTCTCAGAGATGAGAACAAAGAGCTACTTTCACCTCTACTGGTGAGTAACCAGGCATCCAACAGGCATGACTAGTCCAGGGAGGAGCCTGGTTTCTAACAGGTTGGTTGGGAGGCCCAGAGGAGGAGGGCCGCAGACAACAGGGCAGCCCTCCGCAGGCTCCCTAGCACTGAGAGAGAGAGAGAGTGAAGGCAGGCCTGGCTCTGAGTTCTGTCTGGTCTCAGGCTAGACTTGTGTTCAGGCTGTCAGGAGGGGATTCACGTGACTCTTTCCCCAGCTTCACGGCACATTTCCTTTGTCTCAGTCAGAGAATGGTCACGTGGACATCTCTAGGATGGCAAAGTTCAAAGCAAGAACAGCCCCTGAAGATGGTTTCTAATGACAACATCAGTGACACTTGTGTCTTCCTGTTCTTTACAATGCTGGGCAGAGCATCCTGTCAGTGAATGTCTTCCTGTCCATCCTCCAGCCAGACACCTGCCCACCCAGCCATCTGCTCATCCATCCAGCCATCTGTCCATCCACTCATCATCCATCCATGCACCCTCCGTTTGTCTATCTACTTAGCCATCCATATGTCTGTCTAGCTGTCAGTCCATTTGTTTGTCTATCTGTCAAACTGTCTACTCCTCTGTCCATTCCTCTGTCCATCCATCCATCCATTTGTCCAGCCAGCCATCATTCCATCTGTCTATCCCTTCATTCATTGAACATTGGAACATAAGAAGTTTCCAGTTGAATGACTAAGGAAAAATGTGTACATATCTGAGTATAGGACACTATAGACAAAGGTGCCGATATTCCACTGCCCTTGGTTATGGTGAGCAGGGAGGACTCCCGGACAGCGATGGCAATGGGGTTGGGTCTCAGAGGATAAGAAGGATGTTAGTCTTTGTGATCCAAAATATACAGAGAAAGAAATTTAGATGGAGTCACCCCTGAATGGGAAGTAGGAAAGTGTGTGTGGAGCCCTGAAGAGCCTGGTATGGGAGCAGAAGTGCAGACCAGGAGAGGGTCCACTTGGCTTCAAATGGAAGTTTGACTTTTGTTTCCCATGGTGACAAAGACCACAGGCCTGGTCCTCAGCTCAGGAGCTCATCCATGCTGGGCAAGATGATGTAGTTGAACCTGCCTGAGTGCATTCTTTTCCAGCTGTTAGTGGGTGATGCCCCCTACGTCATGGGCTGTTGTCAACGTTTTCTTAGCTCTTTGGGCTGTGACACCATTGGGGGCTTTGTGTGTGTGTGTGTGTGTGTGTGTGTGTGTGTGTGTGTGTGTGTGTTACATGTGTGTGTTTGTTGCATGTGTGTGCAGTATTGATTTCCAAAAACAACTTTTATATATCTTAAACAAGTCAAATATCAATACACAAAAACATTAAAATCAAAAGCCTCAAACACTTACCTCTAATCTGTTCCCAGATAAAAAGTGCATTCTGCCAAGTGTGGTGGCGCATGCCTTTAATCCCAGTACTTGGAGGCACTAGGAGGAGTGCCATGAATTCAAGGCCACCCTGAGACTGCATAGTGAATTCCAGGTCAGCCTGGGCTAGAACAAGGCCCTACCTCGAAAAACCAAGAAAAAAAAAGTGCATTCATCTCATTTTATTGTGTGTTTATGCTAATTTGTACCTTGGGTTACTTCCTGCCCATGTTTATACGTGCATTTGTGGATGTGATTGGCTGTCAGTCATCTTCGGTGGCCCTGTCACAGAGTCAGCATAGTCATTGCCTGAGTTGACTTCTTGATTTCATTGGACATCACTTCTGTGTTAAATGAAGTCCCTTCAAACTTCTGTAGGTTTAGATTTGGGGACCACTTCCTTGAATTTGAAGGTGAAACAAAGCTTTATTGGTTAACCCTGAATTGTAGCTCTGCAGACTGGTCATATGATTAAGTTCAGGACAGGGGGGCATAAGTAGGGAGTGGCATTTGCTTGAAGATGCTCTTCTGTGGCCCACCCACAGAAGGCGCCCACCCCCCCAACTCCTGTCCATGTCACTCACCCTTCCGGTGATGAGCTTGAGCCCTGTGGGAACTGGAAAGCCAGTCCCCTGTCCCAGGGTAGCCCTGCGTTGCTTTGAGATTTGGGACTGGCTGCTTTCTCTATTAAAGCAGCAGGTGGATGCAGAGGCCCCTGTGTGCTGTGTGCTGTCACTGAGGGAAGTGACAGGTGACCTCACTGCCTCCAAGAAGTGACTCGTGATCTGCTTCAGATGTGATAGGAGAAGCCCGTATGTGTGGCTTTTGGGACATCCCCACGTTTGGGAGCTGACAAAGGCTCCCATAATAATTGTCATTGACACAGTCCTCTCCTTTTGTCCCACACGTGTCCTCTGTATCTGCCTGGAGTGAAGCCAGCCAGGGAAAGGCACAGAGGGTTCCAGTTCAATCTCTTCTGTGACCTCAAGGCCAATGTGGTTGATGTAGAGCCTTCAGAGAGGCCAAGCTCAAGTAAGGGTTGGCTATTGTTGGCCCCAGTATCACAGGGACATTTCCAGTGGCTTCTGTTTGCCTCAGGGGAAGAGTCTGTCATCAACTGTCATCTTGTTCTGGCAAACACAGCAGACAAGTGTCTGTCAGGGAGCCCTTTGGGTCATGTTTTGGGCATCTCTGTCTTTTTTATTTTAATTTCTTTTTGCTGATGATTTTATTGCCCTAAATGGCCTCATATATAGTGCTGACATGTCCCCCATTCCTAAGTACAAGTGGCCATGATGTGCTTTAGGAACAACACTTGGGTTTATGAGTTTCCTTTAGCTGTGAGCTATGGTGCTGTGGCCTTGAGTTCATTGTTAACAAATGAAAATGTTCATTCCCTCAGAAACATTCAGAAGCCAAGAGTAGACATTGATGGAGATTGTCTGACCAAAGGCCTGAAGGAACCTGAGCCTGGACTCCCCTGGGAATGACAGTTCAGTGTTTGCCAACTCAGTATTTAAAGAGACCTCACTACCACACGCCATGAGCACTGACTCTAATCTAATTTGTACCTTGGGTTACTTCCTGCCCACGTTTCTACGTGCATTTGTGGATGTGAGTGGCCAGCCAGTCATCTTCGGTGGCCCTGTCACAGAGTCAGCGTAGTCATTGCCTGAGGTGACTTCTTGACTTCATTCTGTCCTGCCTGGGCCTCTGTGTGAAGATGTGACCATCTTTTCTGTGGTCTTTCTGGGACATGCACTGTCTCTCTTGCCCTGAAGCCTGGCTCCTCTCTCTCCTCCACTAAAGTTTGAGGGTTGGGAAGACCAGTTTCCAAGGAGGCCAGTGGTCAGTCCTGCTGGCCATATTCAGTGACTGTAATAGAAGAATTCTTGTCAGGGCTGGGGGAGCACTTGCATGTCAACCTGTGCAGACAACGAAAGGGGACCCATGGCACTCACAATGTGACTCCAGAACCTCTGATTACATCCCAAGCATCAACTCCAGGCCACTTTGCTGAGAGCACTTCCTCAGTTGGTTGTCACAGCCCCCTGAGGCTGAGGTTCCTGTGCCCTGTTGGCAGGTGAGGAGACCAAGAGAGCAAAGCCAGGACCTGGATTTAGGTGTGTCTGAAGCCAGGATCTCTGCTTAACCTCGATGCCCATTTCCTTTGCTGTCCCCAACGCCTTGCTTGCTTTCCCATCCCTGCTATGAGGTGACGCCCCAGCTGGGAAGGCACAGGAAGGTATCTGGTCCTACCTCCCCAGTCTCTACTGGGGCCTCTGCCCTTGGGATCTTAGGGTAGAGCACGCACATCATGCCTGAGGACTTCTCCTTGTAGGTTCTTCCCTACCCAGTGCTTCTCAAGCCCCTTCTCAGCTCCAAATGCTCTGACAGAAGTCAGGGACAAGGCACCTTTAAACAATAGTGATTCCTTCCTCACAGTCCTGGAGAATGTGAAGGCCAAAGTCAAGGTTCCAGTAGGAGTGTCAGTGGGGGTCCAGCTTCCTTCTTACTGTGTGGCACAAATGCCAGGCAGCACTCTGGAGCCCCTATTATAAGGCAAAAATCCCTTCACAAGACTCCACCCTCTTAACCTGATCCCAAAGGTCCACCCCCAACATTATCCCATGAGAGTGTGGGGTCAGGGCCAGCCTTTGGGAGTTCACAGACACAGGTGTGGTGTGTGAATGTAAAATATCTCCCGTGGATATTCAAGTGTTTGAATTATTTGGTGAGAAGATTGTGGAGTGTTCTGGGAGATGGAGTCTTGCTGGAAGAGTGTGTCACTTGGGGGGCTGCTTTAAGGTATTATGATCCAGCCCCCCTTGTTGCTCTTTAGCTTTTCTACTTCCTCCCTGCCAATGTGAAGATGTGATGTCGGCTGTCTGCTCCTGCCATGCTTTCCACACCATGATGGACTCTACCATCTGGTACTATAAGCCAAAATAAACCCTTCCCTTCCTGAAGCTGATTCGCATTGAGCGGTTTGTCCCAATGAGGAGAAAGTAACTGATAGAGCAGGTCTGTGGCAGCCAGTGTCCTTGGCTTCCCTTAACTTCCCACTGTCCACAAACATCACATTTGATGTGGGCAGCCTGTGTGTGTTAATGGTGACCAAAACCAAATGGTGGGGTTTTAGGTGAGACAAAATGGCTTTGTGAGGCTGCCTGTGCAGAAGTGACAGGACCACTTTCAGCCTAGGGCACACACACAACACACTTATCCCCCAGCAGAGGAAATGCCATCACAGCCACTGTTCGCTGGGGTGCTGGGTGACTCAGTGTCACTGGTGTGGGAGGGACTGTGATGCTGTGGTGGCTTCTACAAGGAGCAGGTCAGCTGGCATCCTGTCAATACTGACGCTGTGACCTATGGAGAGGCAGCTACAAAGAGCCAGCCTTGCATTCTGACCCCATTTTCAACTCAGAGATGGGGTTCACTTTGTCAGAGCAAACTTTCCACCTTCTATTACCAGTCACCCCCACCCCCACCCCCCAGCAGCCCAGTGAAGTACATGGAGGCAAGAAACCTTTCTTTTGTTTTGCTGCTGAGAAAATTCAGGCCAAGAGAGGAAGGGAAAAGGTCACACAGTAAATCAGATGACTTGCAAAAGGTCTCACAATAAATCAGCAGTAGCTGAGGTTAGATCAGACACTCAGAGCTGCCAGGGTGAGTATAGGCCATTGACTAAGTCTTGCTAAACCTCAGGTGCTCACAGCAACCCTGCAGGGTGGGCTGGTACTGTTATTGGGAAGGTAGACCGGCCAGTCTTAGTGCTGCAGTCAGCACCTCGCTGAGGACACCAAAGCCCCTTGTCCTCTTCCAGGGTGAGTTATGTCCCCCTCCCCGAGTGTGGAGGGCAGGCCAGGGCAGGGGAATCCTCTTCCCCTTTCTCATCTCAGTTCCATATAATGGCAACCCCGAGGAAGCAGCAGACAGGACCAGAGGTGAAGTCACGGTGGAAGGGGGAGGGGGGGCAATGTGCTGAGCTGCTCACAAAGTGGGAAGGCCTGCCTGATCAGGGACAAGCCCCCTACCCCCTCAACCCCTGGTAGCCATTTATACTTCAAGCCTCCTTGTTCCTGTTTGTCTGGCTGCTCTCTCTATCAGGCAGGGGGAGGGCAAGGGAACAATGAAGGCACAGGGCTGGGGGAAGGGGTCACTAGAAGCCAGGAGTGCTGTAGAGGACGAGCCTAGGGATGGCTGGGGACTGGCGTCTATTTGCCAAGGTCAGGGTATGGTGTTGAGCCCACCTCACACCAAAGCTCCTGAGAGAAGGGCTGGCAGACACTGGGCCAGGCAGCTGGACCTACATTTTTTTTATCCTAAAGAACTTTCCAGAATAATGCAGATGATAATAAGCCTAAGCACTTCCCTACATGAGTTTGCACAAAGATTTACATGATAGGGAAGTCTAGACCTGCCTGGGTCAGTCAGATATGATAGCCTCTAGCCTCATGGAAGCTTTTTTACAAGCTAAATAGATGAAATTGAAGTAGTAGTTGCTAGCCACATTCCACATGCTAAGTGGTCATGTGATGATGATGACCTTGAATAGCACAGGTATAGATAGCACACTTTCATGGTCACATGGAATTCCCGAAGAAAGCTAGCCAGACTGTGGACTAGGAAAATCTGCTAGCAGCCAAAAATTTTTTTTCTTTTCTTTTTTTTTTTTTTTTGAATTAGTTTGATTCCTTTGGACCTGACTAATGTATTGATACACATGTGGTATCCATGGAGACAGCATTCCTGAGTTTACACAACTCCACATACATATTTCCATCTGATCTGCCCAGATTCTGGCCCTAAGGATAGATGAGAATATTTTCCCTTGACTTTTTTATTTTTTAGCCAGAAGAGGAAACTAAATATTAGTCAGCTGTCTGTTGCTCAGACAGAATACCAGAGAAAAGCAACTTAAAGGAGAAAGGGGGTCAGTTTGGCTCACAGTTTCAGAGGTTTTGTGGTGCTTGGTTTGTCGGGCTCCATTGTTGACATCTGGGCTTGTGTGTGGTGAGCATCATGCTGAAGGAGAGTGGCACACGTTGTGCATCAGAGAGAAACATCACTTATATAGTAAAATGCCTCACCTCAAACCCACGGTCCATCCATGAATGACTCCTGGTGAGGTCAGAGAAAATCCCTGCTGCGTTAAGAACCAAGCCTGTAACATGGGAACTTTGGGAGACACTTCAGGTCCAGTCCATGACACTGAGGCACAGAGCAAGAGCAACAAGGGCAGGGGGCATTGGTAGGGAACCAAGTGCTGCCAGGCAGTAAGCCAGACTTCTGAAATCCCTGCCCAGTTCACACCATCACTGAAGCAGTCAGACAGGCAAGTATCTGGAATTCTCACCCTTGGGTGCCTGTTCTTCCACTTTTATTGTGTCCTGCATTGTCACTTGTTATTTTCTGATAATGATCTGTACTAATACAAACTGATTTTAATAAAAGGGTGTTCTGTGCAGAGACGCACAGAGTGGGTAGAAATCCCTGGGTCTTGCTGGGAAGAAGCCCACATGCCTGAATGGCCTCCCATGCTGA
Source organism: Zapus hudsonius (assembly GCA_004024765.1). Taxonomy (NCBI): domain Eukaryota; kingdom Metazoa; phylum Chordata; class Mammalia; order Rodentia; family Dipodidae; genus Zapus; species Zapus hudsonius. The sequence continues at coordinate 32,863 of PVHP010004795.1, read as the reverse complement.
GCTGGGACTCCACCTCTCTGTGAGATGTCTTCACGTCATCTCCATGGGCTCCAATAGGAGCTCCTGATTCCTCCTGTTATTTGTGATGCTGAGCAGCCTGTGGTCAGCCATTGGTCACACTCTCCTTTGCTGTCTGGTCTTTCCCTCACCTGTGCACACAAGCTGTGTACGGTAGTGTACGTAATCAGGTAATCAAGAGCAGAGCCCTTTTGGTTTTGTTCTTTCAAATGTCTTCTCCTTGTCCCGCTTCTCTGTCACTTGCTCAATGGTGTCTTTAGTTCTCTCTGAGGCAGGGACTCATGTATCCCAGGAACTCACTATGTAGCCAAAGATGACCCTGGATTTCTGGTCCTCCTGCCTCTACCTCCTGAGTGCTGGGATTACAAGCATGCACCACCACACTGGGTGCATGTGATGTGGGGATCAGAGCCAGAGCCTCGTGCATGCTAGGCAGGCCCTCTACCACTGAGCCCTCAATGGTGTCTGGATGAGCAGAAAGTCACTGTCTTACATATTCGGTTTTCTCGGCCTTTTCTTTCAGGGTTAAGTTATGTAAATGTGAGAATGACTGTGCCCTGCTGCTCAGAAATCTCCGTGTCTGATTACCAAGCGGCCTTTCTTCCCTTCCTCCCACAAGCCTGTTTGTTTGGCCTTCCACCTTCAGGTCAAGGGCAGAGTCTACCAATAACCAATTCGTGTGTCGGCTGTAAAGGACGCCAAGTGTCCTTTTGTCCCCACGAGGACACCCAGTTCTTGAACACCTTGTTTAGCTTTGGCCATTCAGAAATCAAGAGGCTGTGTGTGGGGACAGGGGATGTCTGCCCTGCACCGATGCCCTCTGTCATCATGGCTGTGGACACAGGAAGACTTGACATCCTGCCCTCTCCAAGGACACCTTGGTTCCTCCCTGTCTTTACATAGCCCTGCAGGGATCTAAGCTGGTTCTGTGGGTCAATGTGTGTGGAAGTGATGTCTTGAAAATATGCAGCCCTCTATCCCCTGTTCAAGAGCTGCCCTCCTTCCCTGTGTCTTCATGCTTTCTGCTAAGCTCAACGTTGGCTGTTGTACAAAAGGCATTTCTTGGCAGAGGGATTAGGAACACAGGCACTGGGGTTCCCATCCCACTTCCTCTGCTCACTCTGCCATCCTGGCAGCCTGTCACCTTCCCAGTTGCTCCCCTTAGAGCAGGTGCCACCCCAGAGATGCCTCATAAGGTTCCCTTCAAGGACTCGCTTAGTTACCGAATGCAAAGCAGCTAGATGCATGGCATACAGGAAGCAATAATGTATGGATACTTTAAATTTATTTTCAACTACATGATATGCTCACAGGATTCAAAATAAAAATACATAAAGAAAAGATGTACTGTAAAAATAAGGTATTCCCAATTGTGTCCCCATATGACCCTCTCACAGAGAAAAGAAAGAGACGGAAAGAAAATGGGAGCCCCAGGGCCTCCAGCCGCTGCTAAGGAACTCCAGACGCATTTGCCACCTTGTGCATCTGGCTTTACGTGGGCACTGGGGAATCGAACTTGGGTCATTAGACTTTGGAGGCAAGCCCCTTAACCACTGAGACAGCTCTCTAGCCCTCAGATATTTTTTATTCAAATACTAATTCTTTTCCCTCTCCTCTTCCTCTTCTCTTTTCTTCCTCCTCAGCAAAGGAACACAGGTCACACACTTTCCTTTTTTTTTTTTTTTTTTTAAATAAATCTAAGAGATAGCTCTTTACTAGGAAAATCTTAAGGAAAAGAAACATGTGGGCCCTATGTGAAAGAAAGCAAAATATTACTGAAGGGGGGGGTGAGTGTGTGGCTCAGGGGCAGAGCACATGCATAATGTAAGTGAAGCCCTGACTTTGATTCCCAGCAGCATAAAAACATTACTGAAAGATGTAAAGTGATAATTCTTGGAAATAAAAGGAAATGCATACTATATTCCTTTATGGTGAGACTATTACTAACATGTCAGTTATTCTTTTTTTAAGTTTAGAAAGATTTTATTATGGGGCTTAAGAGAAAGGCAGAGCTCCTAAAGCAGGAGGGGTCCCCAGAAATGGGAAGTCACTGGTTTTGTTTTTTGTGGTACTGGGGATTGAACTCAGGTTCTTGAGCCACTAGGCAAGAACCACCAAGTGCCTTTTTGTTGTTGTTGTTTTGGTTTGGTTTGGTTGGTTGGTTTTTATTATCCATAATGAGATAAATTTAATGAACAAATAATGAATTGTTATCCCTATTTCCCCAATACCCCTCTTCCCCATCCCCAGTCAGCTGGATATCCTCCTCCATGGGCAGTCTGGATCAGTCCATGGGGTAGGGATTATGGATAGCATGGGAGTTCTCCCCCACCATGGCTCTTACAATCTTTCCGCCCCCTCTTCCGCTCAGTTCCCTGAGTCATGGTGGGTGAGTATTAAGGTTGCTTTATTGTTGAGGTCTTAGGGATCTCTGTACTTCTGCTTTAGGTTATGTTGAAAATCGTTGGTGTCTGTCTGGCTTATCCTGCCTGTGTTGACTGATTGGCTGTCACTATGGGTCACTTGTTCATCCCATAATTCTCTGCAGGGCTCCATATGGATCCTCCACGGTATGTCTGTGGTGGCTCATCTCTTGCCAGTATGTCAGCTATTGGCCTGCAGCTCGTTGGTAGGGTTGGAAGAGCCATAGCTCTCTCGCTGCCTTCTGGAAGTTACAAACAGAATCTCCATCGGAGAGTGAGATCAGTATAGGTTAACTGAGATACACATTTCTGAATTAGCTCGATTCTATTGTTAGTAGCCTCTTTGTAAATCACTCGTATAGCATCTCTCATTGGGGGCCCAAGAGTCCGGCTCCCAGTGCATATCACCCTAAGTCCCCAGTTCCAGTTAAGGGCTCCCCCTCACTGAGTGGATTATTTGGCCGAATTTAAAGCTATTGATTGGCTCCCCCAGGCTTTGGCTCCTCCATTGCACAAGTGCTCCTTCCTTGGTTCGCTGTTCTCTCCCAGTAGGAAGTGTGTTCAGCCTCCTCATGGACACACTTTCCTTTTGTCACTTAACCTCTTCTCCTGGCACTCTTGTCCTACCAGCACAGCCTCCTCATTATTTTTTCAGTTGCATAGCCTTCCATTCATTGACCTTGTCCCTTACTAATGGACATTGAGGTTCTTTCCAGCAGCATCTCCAGTGACTGGCCACTCGTGTGTCGTTTTGCACACATACAACTCCATCTGTATAGACAAGTCTCCACAGCTCCCGGGTCAAAGGGCAAGTGCATCTGCAACTGTGTTAGAAGTCTCCCTCCATGGAGGTTTTAATAATCGATGCTTCTGCCAGAAGGATGTAGAATGCTTTAGGGAACATTTTAATGGCTGTGTATATTTCAGTGTTTGTATTAACACTGTATGTACAGTAGGAAAAACTGCTTTCTCTGTAGGTCAGGTCACTAATAATTGGATATTGTCAGTTATTTATGATGTCGATATGTCCTTATCTACTCATTCATTTTTTACCCCTTGAACCCTTATTCTGTGCGGTGCCTGAGCACAGTCACAGCCATGCTTGGAACCAGACACAGGCTGGGGAGGGGAGGCGACCAGCCCATGGCAGGGGCCGTGTTTTACCATTTGATTTATTTTTCCATTTTTCCACAACTGTGAGTCACCTTGCAGGGAACATCTTTAGCAGTTAACTTTTATTTGTATTTTAAAAAAGATCTCTTTGAGGTAGGTTCTAGAAGGATACATTTGTTTAAAAGAAAGGGCTGGTATCTATAGCAAGCCGCTCAGCTGTGCATGTGGAGTCCTCCTAGGTGGCTCCAGGTGCTTTCCTTGTTTGTGAATGGACAGCATAGTTACATGTTTCAAAATCAGAAAGCACAATGGATGCTGGAGAAGAGCCTTCCTCCCTCCCTCCATCACCAGCCCCCTTCCTTCCTGTCTGTCACCCTCCTTCCTCTCTGTCCTTGCACAGGTGGCTTCAGCTCATCCCAACGTGAATGTGTGGCAGGTGTGCAGAGAGCCTGTCCAGCAGCTCTTGAAGACCTGGGTTCTGTGTCTTTGAAGCCCCCAGCTTCAGTCCCAGACAGAACATGGGCCTGAAATCCTGCCTTTTTCATTGACTATCTCTATAATGAGTGATGTGGGGCAGGTGCAGGTGTTGGCTGCTTTTTGCCAGTGTGTGACTCTTACCCCAACAGTATTATCATCAACCTTGAATGGCCAAATTCATAGCAAGTGGAATGAATGAATGATGCCATCATTGAATGTTGCTTTATGCTAAGCACTGTTTAAGCCTTTGACAGCAAGGACACAGGGCAGCTCTGCTTATGTTCCCACTTAAATCTAAGTATACTAGGCCAACAGGAGTAGTCACTCACAAAGGCCACCAAGTTGGGGTTCCAGTCTGCAGGCTGCCTGGTTTTCAAGCTCACACCTAAACCACCAGGCCACACAGCCTTCATCCTACTGAAGGCCTAGTTACCCACAGCCTTGTAGTAGAATTGGTGCCCTCATCTGTGAGTTGGGTCCTGATGCAAGTGGACGGTATTGCCTGGGACTGGCAGAACTGGCTAAATAAGCAGGAGTTGACTAGTCAGAGCAGGAGCTAGGCTCTGTGAGTCAAAAGAGGCTCTAGAGGGAAGCAAAAGAACTCATCTCAGGTTCCCAGGAGGCTGTGGGTGTCATGAGTAGATCCCAACGTGAGCAGAAAGTGGCCAGGGATAGGAGCAGATCGAGTGGTACGATGGTGTGAGCCATGGGCCAGTGTCTGAGATACATGGTGATGGTGGCCTGTCCTAGTGGAAACAGCCACTAGAAGGTTCTGGGCACTGAAGTCTGTGCCTCCGCAGACTCATGTGGAGGTCAGTGCAGACAGGCAGGGTCTGGAAAGAAAGCAGAGCGTATGCAACAGTCAGGATGCAGGGCTGGTAACTGGGCAGGGGCCTCTTCTCCCGGAGAAGCAGAAGGCCTGCAGTATGCAGATATGGCAAGCTAGAAGGCCTTTGACCTACCAGATCCCTTGATGTGGGCTGTGACGTGTGACCCAAGGTAGACTAGCCTACTCCCCGCACTTCCGGGGGCCGGAAGACCTGCTCAGGCTAACTTCCTCTTGGAGAGGCTGTGGGTAGCCTGCAGAGCTGGCCAGTGCTAGACACAGCTTTGAAGGACCTGCCTCACCATGCAGGGCTTCTAGTAACCCAGAGAACAGGGTCTCTGGGTCACTGTCCTCAGACTCCCAAGTGTCTGTGGGAACCTGCTGGGTGGGTCCTCATACAATTCTACCCTCATATACTACAAGTGTCTGTGGAGTGTTGGTGAGAGTTTCCAAAACAGCTGTTTCTCCTCCCTCCATCCCATGGGGCCCTGGAACTCTGGGCCAGAGGTATAATGAAGCAGCAACTGGGCCTGAGCTCTGCACACTCTGGAAAAGGGCCTGGCAGAAGGGAAGCTGGCCATGTTGCCTGCCTTCCCTGGCTGTCTGCTGGGAAGGGAAGCTTTCAGTGGCCCCCAGCCAAGGGTCAGCTGAGTCACAAAGCCATGGGATTCACAGGGCTGGAAGGAACCTTGGTATGAGCCAGGCATAGTCAATATGTCTTAAACAGCTATGGCAGTAATCTCATGCAGAACCTCTAGCAGACATCACTAGCAGATCCCCACGTCCCCTCTCAGTGGAGCCAAAGCCATCATCATCACTCTCTGTGACTTGCTGCCATGCAGACAGGGTTTGCATGGAACCTCAACATCCTGCCTGTGTCCGATTGAGCCCAACCCTCTCATTTTACTGAAGGGGCCACTGAACCTAAGGAGGGAGTGAGGTGCTCAGTGTATCAGGGAAAACAGTAGAAGCAGACCATGATTGGGCTCCATGCTCAACACCACACGTGCTATGCAGGACTCATCTTATAAACTCTGTCTCCCTTCATTTCCACAACATTCGTCCATCTCCAGAATCCAAATTAATTTGCCACAGTTTCTCAAAGTATTGAAGCACTGTTAAAAAAAGATGCCATCCTAAGTCTTGGTGATAGTGTGGAGTATTTAAATGGAGGGAGATGATAGTTAAATTTCTTTTCGGGATGTTCAGAGTACATCCTGGGGTTGTTTTCATTGTAAGACTCCATACTTGAGCAGACAAAGACAGACAGATACTCAGCATAGTAGAAAGGAAAGACAGTATGACGACAGGGCTCAGAACCATTTCTTTATGGTGAAGTGATTTTGACAAAGCTGATAATTCAATGAATAAAGACTTGTCTTTTCAACAAGTGGTGCTGGGAAACTTCATATGTATAAACGTGCCTCACGCTATACATAAAAATTAGCTCAACATGGAACACAGACCAAATGAAAGAGCTATAACTATAAAACTCTTAGAAGAATATGGATGAATTTTTGTGACCTCAGATTAGGTAATGAGTTTTGTATCATACAAAAATCACAACCAAATGAAAAGTCTGTACATTGGACTTGATCAAAATTAAAAACTTAGAGACTGGGGAGATAACTTAGTGGGTTAAGTGCTTGTTTTTCAAGCGTGAGAACCTGAATTCCATCCTCAGAACCCAGGTTTAAAAAAGAAAAACCCTGTGTAGTGGCACATGTTTGTAATCTCAGCACTGGGCCAGACCCAGAGGAAGCCAGGGCTTGCTGGCCAGCCGGTTTAGCCTACTTGGGGACTTCCAAGCCAATGAGAGACTTGTGTCTCCTCACCCCTCCCAAAAAGTGGACGCCACCTGAGCAATTCTACCCAAGGTTAAGGTTGTCCTCTGCCTCCCCCTCCCTCCACAGAAACACTCACATGCATTTATAACACACACACACACACACACACACACACACACACACACACACACACACACCACAAAAATGTTGACAAAATCCCATGTAGTTTGAGGGCTAAACTCAAACTCAATGTGATATGTAGCCAAGGATGGTCTTAAGCCCCCGATCTGCCCAGCCCTGCCTGCAGTGTGCTGGGATTACAGATGTGTATTACCATACCCAGCTTAAAATGAAAAACTTTTATATTTCAAAGGAAACTCTTAAGAAACTGAAAAAAGGGCTGGAGAGATGGCTCAGCGGTTAAGGCACTTGCCTCCAGTGCCTAAGGCCCTGGGTTCAATTCCCCAGGACCCACATAAGCCAGAACCACAAGGTGGTGGCCCTGGTACTCTCTCTCTCTCTCTCTCTCTCTCTCTCTCTCTCTCTCTCTCTCTCTGTATCTCTCTGCTTGAAAATGAATAAATAAAATTTTAAAAAAAGAAACTGAAAAAAAAGAGCCACAGAATGAGAAAAAATATTTGTGATCCATATGTCTGACAAGGGATTTGTATTCAGAATATCTAATAAACTCACAACTAAGGAATAAACAACCCCATTCAAAAACAGTTGACACATGTCAATAACCATTTCCAATCTAGAGATCTAGAAATGGCCAATAATGAAAAGATGCTGTCCATCAAAGTGGGGGGGGAGTTTGCAAATCAAGACCACCGTGAAATGCCAGGTCCCACCCACCTGAATGGCTTTGATCAAAAGACAGATGTAACAGGTAGCAGAGAAATTAGAACCCTTATCTGCTGTGTTGGGAATGTAAAACATTCCTGCCACTTTGGAAAGCAGGCAGCTCCTCAAAATGCCAACCACAAGTGACCACAGGATCCAGCAGGGTCACACCCGGGTAGACACCTGAGAGAACAGAAGACGTATCCATATAAAAACCTCCACGTGGGCTGGAGAAATGGTTCAGTGGTTAAGGTGCTTGCCTGCAAAGCCTAAGGACCTGGGTTCAATTCCCCAGTACCCACATAAGCCAGATGCACAAGATGGCACATGCCTCTGGAGTTTGTTTGCAGCAGCTGGAGGCCTTAGTGTGCCCATTCTTCCCCCCCTCAAATAAAAATAAAAATAATATTTTTTTAATCTTACATGTGAGTATTAGCTGCATTGTTTGTGGGACCAACATAAGTGTTCCCCAACTGTTGATTGGATAGATAATGTAGTCTATCCATATAACGGAATATTATCTGTCGATAAAAAGAAGTGGAGATTGATACAGAAATGCTGATAGATTCTAACAGCCTCTCCATGTGGGCGAACCTTGAGAGTGTTACAGCAAGCAGAAGAAACTCACCAGCAAAGACTGCATAGTATGGGTCCACTTATAGGCCATATTCAGAACAGGCAAGTCTGTAAAGGCAGAAAGCAGAGGAGTCACTGCCAGGCTACGGGTGGAAGTGTTTGGGGAGATGGCAACGTTCTTAAGTTGATGGTGATGGTGGCTATACAACTCTTGTGATGATATTTGATACTTTAAGAGCTATTTCAAAAGAAACCGCTTGGTCTGCAAATTCCTGGAGGCAGTGTGCATCAACCCCTAGCTCAGTGACCATCCAGGAGAAGCCCATGACAGACCTGCCACCGGGTGCCTGTGGGGAGGGAGCCTGTTCAGCTGGACGGCAGAGGGCCCCAGGAGGGAGGTGCATGTGCCATTGTCACAGAGCTAAGGGGATGCATGGGGTAGAAGTTGTCTCTGAGGTATAAGGTATAGAAAAGGCAGAGAGGGTCACAACTGCATGGAGGGGTACACAGCTGCAGGGGGTACAGATTCAGTGAGGGGCACAGCTGCAGGAAGGGGCACAGCTGCACAGAGAGTCAACTGCAGAGAGAGGCAAACCTGCAGGGAGCAGATGCTGTCAGCATAGAAAATGAGACTTGTCTGCAGGTGGGCTGCCATCAAGTGAGGAGCTCCTGTCCCTAGAGGCCTTCAAACAGGTGACACTGCTGGGCAGGATGGTCAGAGGGGAAGCAGTGCTGTGGAGCATTGTGTCACCTTAATGCCTGAGATGACATTATATGCCCTGTTGCTCCAGGCCGACTTACCGAGGCCTGATGTTCAGCACCTATTAGCTTTGAGAACAAGAGGTTAGACCATGGAGCGGCATGACGTCAGCAGTGACAGGAGTGATCATACCATGGAAACCCCAGGAGGCAGCTCTTCACTACTTTGGCTGCTTTTCGTTGGTCTTTGTTTTGTTTTTAACAGGTTCTCACTCTACAGCTCAGGCTGGTCTGGAACTCACTAGGGCCTCTTGCCTTGACCTCAGAAGTGCTAGGGTCACAGCAGGCATCACCAGGTCACCATGCCCAGAGGAGGCTCTGGCTTTGGACTGGCTGACTGTCCTAGACAGGTACTTGGAGAGCACCTCATGGACCCAAGACACGTAGCCCATGGGTGTCTCCACACTCCCCACATTGGCCTCTGTCCTCAGTGGGATTTCCTTTCCAGCCCTAATGGCCTTGGGTGGCTGTCTGAACATTTCACTGGAGGTGCTCTGGGACCTGAGTCTTTAGAAGGTTTTTTTGAGACAGTTTCACTCTGTAACCCAGGATGGCCACAAACTTGTAGTGATCCTCCTGCCTCAGCTGTGGATCCCTCCCAGGCTGGGCTTTTGATTCTCTCCCAGTGCAGGTCTGTGGGCTTCTAAACAGACTTCAATATGCCAGGAAGACACAGGATGTCATGAGGGCTGCGCTGGCAGAATGAACAGGCTTGGGGGCCTGCACACCACCTTCCCACACACCTTGGGGTCTTTTTATTGGTATGTGGGGGGGTGGGGTGGGGTTAGGCATATGTCACAGCCTGCGTGTGAAAGTCAGAGGACTACTTTGGGGCGCTGGTCCTTCCCTTCCACTTAGTTTGAGACAGGAGGTCTCCTTTGTTTTGCCACTGCACAGGCTAAGCTAGCTGACTGCAAGCTTTGGGGTTCTCCTGAGCCCTCCTCCTATTGTTGTAGGAATATTGGGATTACAGACACATCTGGCTTTTTACATGGGTGCTGGGGATCAGAAGGCCAGTTAGCAGACTCATGGAGCAAGTGCTTTTAACCACTGAGCCATTTCCCCAGCCCTTATTATTATTAGCTTTTTGAGGCAGAATCTCACTAGCTCAGGGCGACCTAGAATTCATTCTGAAGTCTCAGAATGGCCTAAAACTCACAGCGATCCTCCTACCTCTGCCTCCAGAGTGCTGGGATAAAAGATGTGTGCCATCATGCCCTGCTCATTAATATGTTTTTCTAAGCACTGAGGAATACAGAGAAAAGCACCGTCATGCCCTAAGCAGCCACAGTTCAGTGTGTGAAGTCCCATCATGTTGCCATACTGGTCTTGAATCTTTCTTTTTCAGTATATAAGTATTGGAGAACTGGCCAAAGGATCTCACACACACACACACACACACACACACACACACACACACACACACACACACACACACACACACACACACCCCAAGGACATCCTCCACCAGGGAATGCTGTCCACAGAGCTGAGGAGCTGCTTTGCATGTTTTCAGATTTGTTTATGTTCCTTCTGGAGGTTGTTTATTGTACTGCACTTAAGGCTCTTTTGTTTGATTCTAGAACTTTCTCTTCTGACTTTATCTCGGACTCCCCACATAGTTGCAGGAGTGGAACAAAGAATTCCTGCAGGCAGCTCCTCACCTCATCCATCAGCTCTCAGCATTGCATCCCATTTGCCAATCACCCCACCCCCACCCCCCACCGCCTTCTTGTTCACTCTTCTTTGTTCATGGACTTAGTGGATGTTTTCTTCACCTCAGAACTGGGGTCAAAAGTCAGGAAATTAACATTGTTGCAGTTCTCAGGAACCTGAGATTTCCCAGCATGCATGTGGTGTTGGATCCTGTCTGGTATCAGTTGTGTGACACAGCCTCACAGCTCATCTAACCCCCTTCTGGCTTTTCCCATCTTCTCCTTATTCACGCTGTAGCTGTGGGGGCCTTTGTCTCAAGCAGACAGGCTGCTGGGAAATTGGGTGACAGAATCTCTGTGCACAGGTCTGACAATTTGTCATGCGAGTGGGCACAACTGTTTACATTCTTGGGGTGTGTCCCTTGGGTGATCTAGTGGTGTTTTTAGGGCAGAGGAATGGTTCTCAACAGCCTCTGAATATTCCCTGTGCCTCTGTAAAATGGCAGAGGAACCAGGCCAGCCTGGTGGGATGAGGCTGGAGGGACAGGCAGCGTTCCCATAGGAAGCAAGCATGACCACATATGTGTCACCCAAGGAGAGCAACAGCCTACCTGAGCTGTTCTCATGAGCCAGCCATGACAACACCATGGTGCTGATTTAAGTTGACCTGTCACCATAGAAGTAATACATAATTATGAGATTTTTTTCAAGCAACCCCTCCCCTGTACTGCTCAGAAATACCCATCTGTTAATGATGTCTTGCATGACCTTCTGGAAATGCTTCCTATGTGTACTTACATGTCTCTGTAGGAATCTGTTCCCAAAGGAGATTTTTCAAAAAAAGATCACTGAATGAATCTTTGCTGGGTACTAAGGAATATGCAAACATGGAAACTTAAATGCGTTCTAGAGTTAATAGTTTAAACATTTTGAAACTTTTAGTGACATTGTTAGACACACATACTTAAAGGAGATTATTTGGGTTTGAACCCCAGCAGCACCACTTGCTGGCTATGTGACCTAGAGTGAGTCATTAACCTCTCAGAGCCTTACCAGGCCCATCTTCCCATGGCATTGCCAGGTGTAGGGTTAGGATTTCTCATTTCCTAGGGCCGCATTGGCACGTTATCACTAACTTTGCAGATTCAAACAATAGTAACTTCTTTTGTCACTGTTCTGAATGTCAGGATTTCAAGTCCACAATCAAGAGGGAGAATCCATTCCACACCCCTCTCCTGGTTCCTGATGGTGACTGTCATCCTTGAATGTCTTTTGGGCATCAAAATTCCATCTTCCCCAACCAGGCATCGTGACACATGCCTTTAATGCCAGCACTCTGGAGGCAGAGGTAGGAGGATTGCCATGAGTTCGAAGCCACCCTGAGACTACAAAGTGAATTCCAGGTCAGCCTGGGCTAAAGGGAGACCCTACCTCAAAAAAACAGAAAAAAAAACCCCGTCCATCTCCTCCTCAACCTTGACGTGGTTGTGTGTGTTCCCATGTCTCTCCTTCTTATAAGAATTCCTCTTTGACTTTAGGGCCCACTATCCCCTTATGTTCCCAAATGATTAAAAAAAAATATTGAGGGGCTGGGAAGATAGCTCAGTGGGCCAAAGCACTTACTGAGTAAGTGTGACAACCTGAGTTCAGATCTCCAGCACCCATGTAAAAGCCAGACACCATGTGTCTGTAATCCCAGGCCTCCCACAGCAAAATAGGAGGCAGAAACAGGAGAATCTGGTAGTGAACAAGAGTTCCTACCTCAAACCAAAGAAAATATATTGAAAGCAGTAAGAGAGAAGCATCAAGTAGCCTATAAAGGCAAGCCCATTAGGATAACAGCAGATTATTCAACACAAAGCATAAGAGCCAGAAGAGCGTGGAGTGATGTCTTCTAAGTTCTGAAAGATAAAAGCTATCAACTAAGATTACTATGTCCAGCAAAGCTATTCATCATAAGTGAAGGAGAAATAATGATTTCCAACAACAATAACAACAAAACGGGCTAAAAGAATATATGGCTATAAAACCAGCTCTTCAGAAAAATATTTGAAGGGATCCTTCAGACTGAAGAGAAAGAAAAGCACCAACATGAAAAAACAGGAAAAAAATAAACCATATTCAAATAATAGATAATACAAGAGAGTAAGGAAAAACTACAAAAGTAAGAAATGGCAAGAATAAATACACATATTTCAACAATAACTCTTAACTTCAATGGCTTCAATGCCCCAACTGAAAGCCACAGATTTCCAGACTATAGTAAAAGTCAGGATCCTAGATACAAATGTTTAGATTTGTATGTGAGTTGGAGTAAAAGTCAGTGTTAGAGATAGACAGGGGCTATAAGGGAGGGAGGAGAGGGGAGATTTAGGGAGAGGGTACTGTATATATGTAAGTGGATGAACCCATTACTAGGGGTGCAATGGCCTAAGTGGGGTCAGGGGAAGGGATTGAGTAAAGGAGGGATGGGAGGAAGGTTAATCAAAATTCAAGAGATTTAGAATAAGCTATATGGAAACCTACTTCTTTGGATAATGGCACATCCAGAAGCCACAGATTGTTACTAGAAAAATTTCAGTGGCAGGGATGGAATACCTTCCAGTGAGTTGTTGGCCAGGGAGGTTCCTGAGACCCCCAAAACATTACAGGCCATTTCCAAGTGTCACAGTCAGCCACACGCCAATGGGCTGAATCTTCAAACTAGGCACAATTTGGGGGAGGAAAGTATTTATTGAAACTACAGATGGAGGTGAAGTTCTATAACAGTGAAAGAGGCTGGCCCTCTTTCACAGGTCCAAGCAGAGAGAGAAACCCATCACCTATACCACACACATACAGAACAGGGAACAGGCAGGGGGGGGCCAAGGAGAGAATTTCTTCCCCTTTATATAGCCTTAGGGTAGGGTCTTACAACCCTTCCTCAGACTTAATGGCTTCCTCAGTCTCTGTAATTTCCTTCCTGCACTGCCCACACAGGAAAGGATGTTTACTTCCAGCTTCTTTGAGCTTCTTTACACCCTGCCCCTTGCTGAGAGGCTGCCTTTCTGTAAACATCCTCAAAGAACCTCCCAAGATTTAAAAAGATTTAAGTTGACAACAAAACCTAACCATCACACCAAGGCTTTTGGCTGCCCACCAGAATGAGATGGTGATGTAGTCAGCATTCTAGTTGCTGCACCTAAAGAACCCAAGCAAAAGCAGCTTGTGGAGGAATGGGTTTATTTAGCTTAGGGACTTGAGGGGAGACTCCATCCTGGAAGGGAAAATGATGACATGAGCAGAGGGACGGACATCACCTCCGCTACAGCACTGCAAACAGCGGCAGGAAGGTGTGCCAAACACTGGCAAGGGGAAGCTGTCTTATAACCCCCATAAGTCCACCCCCAACAACACAGCTCCAGCAAGGTTGTAAAATCCAAACTGCCATCAGCTGAGGATCAATCAATCAGAAAACATTCATTTGTGGGAGGCACCTGGATCAAACCATGACAGATGGTAAGACCCTATTGCTGAAGACCACACATGCTAGAGCTGCAGGTCATTGAGAAATCAGCTGGAGTTGAGCTAGAAACCTCTTACCTGTTAACCAGATGACAGAAAGCTGGAAAAGGCTGTGGCTGCATGCAGCCCTATGGGAGAGAGAAATCATCAATGGTGGTGAACAGCAGTGGACCTTGCAAGACTTAAGACAGGCCAACCAGGCCAAATGAGCCAACTGGAACAATAGTTGCACGTCTTTTATGGGGGGGCGGGGAAACAATTGCTCTTTAATTGGACTGGAGGCCTGCTCCAAGGGAGGGAATGCATGCCTGATAATGAAAGACCTAGTCAGAAGCATAAGGCGGGGAAGGTCATGAGCCCTAGGAGAGTAACACCTGCTATTTTCTGGCTAAATGCATATACTATGCCCACCAAACTTCCTTTTAAGCACCTTTTTAAGGGGTACACCTATATTTTAATGCTACTCTCACCTTTGGCCAGAGAAGCTTCTCTTTTCAGATGCAGTGACCACTGCGATAAGACACCATAGTGCTGAGAAGTGACAGTGGAGCGTTCAGCACTGGGACATCTCTATCACACTTCCAGAGGCTCAGGGTCCATTGCAGAAGAGGTGGTGGGATTATTGAGAGAGAGAGAGAGAGAGAGAGAGAGAGAGAGAGAGAGAGAGAGAGAGTTTTGCCTCAAAACAAGGTGGAAGGCGAGCACTAACACCTGATGTCCTGACTTCAACATATGTTCACCCACACCCACAAGCACGAACACACACAGAGACACAAAGATTACAAATTAATTGTTTCATTTCTGGGTGCTACAAGGACACACAAACAAGGGAGCTTCATTACAAATACTTTTTTCCCTAAAGTTAAAAGTTGAAGCCTTTTGAAATTTGTTAGTGCAGTGGTTAGAGGCCCAGACTTCAGAGCCTAACTCCAGGATGGTCTCCTCTCAGGACCCTAAACTTCATTTTATCTGCAAATACCCTTTCTCAAAGTTGTACCATAGGCATCAGGGTTGAGATTTGGATTATCTTTTGGGAACACAGCTCATCCTAATATGGTGGGGTGACTAAGCATGCAAAATGTGCCCAGTGCCTAACATGGACCCAAGTAAATGTTGTGTGCTATAGACTCCAGATAGGTGAAAGAGACAGGTGGTTGCCCCATTGGCTCCCAGTGTATTGCCTGGCTGCTCCTCATGTCCTCTCTGCTCTCCTGGAGCCTTGCCCAGAATGCCTGGACCACTCCATCACAAACTCCTCAACCCCACAGCTGAGAGTCCTGTGGGAGCAGCAATAGGTCTGCCCCACCCCCTTTAATCTCCATGGTCATGTTGAAGCTGGACACCAGCCTGCCTGAGGTTGGGTCAGGATGGTGGGTGGGGTGGCTGTGGCCTTTTCCTAGCCCTCCTGTGTTTTGGCCAAGTCTATACAAGGGGCCTCAGTTCTCCCTTACCCTGCTATGAAGCTTCCAAGGGCTCACCAGGCAGCCAAAGCTGCTGGCTTTTGGCTGGGAAACTTCCAGGCAGGCAGCAGCCAACTCGAGCCCCACCCGGCAGCCCCAACAGGGCTGCTGTTTCTTCCCACCCAAGCTTAACAGGCTTGTGACAGAGACCAGACCTCCCTCACCAGCACTGAAGCTGGCTTCCTCCTTCCTTCCAGAGCATCTCTCAGAACATCCTCATGCTGGGTGGGCTTCCAGAGCAACCAAGTTGAAGCCCCTAAGGCAGCAAGACATCCCTGGACATCTGGACGGCATGGGATCAGCAGAGCCTGCTGCACAGTAGCTGCAGATCTGCCCGGAGGCCTCTGGCTGAGGCACTTTGCACTGGCACTCTGCTCATGCCTGGCCTCCACTGCAGCCATGCAGCTCTTGCTTGCTTCTTTATCAAGGATTTCAGGGTACAGTGTCCTTCACGGCTGCTCAGGGAGAGAGAGACGGTGTGGGTGTCAGTATCCCTGCTCTGCCAACGGTGCCTAGTGGGCTCAGCAAGCATCCCTGGCAGCGGGAGCTGATGTGACTGGGCTGGTTGACAGCAGTAATCACAGCCAGAGAACAAAAGCTAGCGTGGGCAGGCTCACAAGCCAGCCTCACTGTCTGCTCCCAGCTCCATCCCCAGCATGGGCAGTCAGAGAGCTCAAGTTTCCCTGGCCGCCTTACCTTTCCTTCTTTGGCAAATATGCCCAGTGCCTCACATGGGCCCAAGTAAGTGCTGTGTGCTGTGGACTCCAGATGGGTGAAAGAGATGGGTGGCTGCCCTGTTGGTTCCCAGCGTGCTGCCCAGCAGCCCTTCATGTCCTAGCAGATGTCATGTGGCTTTGTCCTTAGGGCTTTGTGACTCCTGGGACTTAGTAAGGTCCAGTCATCCCAAGATGTGGCTGCTCTTCTAACTTCTCAGTCTTGCCAAAGGTAGGAGGCTGCAGCCTTTGACCTCTCACAGAGTCTTCTAGACCCGGAGAGCCACCACTCGAGGCTGTAAGTAAACCTTTGTCACATCTACATTCAACATAAACCTGGCAGGGGCTGGTGTTTCTGGAAAGCAGTGTTTTTGGAGCCCCTGTCATTCCTAGGGGCACTCATCACACCAGCCCGGCTCAGGGCATGACAGAAGTCCTCTCAGACGACTGTCACTCAGCCAGAGAAATTGGGTTCTTTTGGCAACTGTATCTGTGTTTGTGTCAGGCCACTTTTTTCCCCCATGAACTTGAACTTGTGAGTTACCACTGAGTTGTTGTCTTGGACGCAAGATAAAAACACAGAGGCTTGAGCCCTGCTTCTACCAATCAAATATGCCCAATCTGCAGGTCCAGGCTACTGAGGAGCTGGGCAGTGTAGCAGGAAGAGAGCTGGAGAGTTAGAGGAACAGAAAAGGAATAGCTAACCTTTCCTGATGCCCAGCTCTTATCAGACATTGTGTCATGTTAAACTGAACTCCAGACAGAAACTAGCCAGAAGTCACACAGCCTGGATTCAGACCCAGGGCTTCATTTAAGTGAGTCTTACAGGAGGGAGATAACTTTATTCCCCGATGTTTCCTATTTTTAAAAAAATGTCAAGCTGGCATGGTGGCACACACATTTAATACCAGCACTTGGGAGGCAGAGGTAGGAGAATCACTGTGAGTTGGAGGTCAGCGTAGGACAACAGAGAGAGTTCCAGGACAGCCTGGGCTAGAGCAAGAGCCTACTTCTGAAGAAACAAACAAAAGAAATAGCCTTGATGTTCATGACCTCAGAGTGCCCGACAGTACCTACACAAGACCTTCATAATAGGAGGAAAAGATGATAATAACGAAACAAAATAGAGACTAATTGAGGGGGGATATGATGAGAGAGGGAAAGTGGGGGCAGGCAGGGAAATATCACAGTTTTTATCTATAAAAAGTTAAAATATAAATAAACTGAAAAAGTTAAACTTGCATAAGCATTGAGAGACTTAAAGATAATACTGCTAGCTTTAAAATCACTTCCTCTTTTAGCTTCTTCCATCCACAATGTACTTTATTTTTTGCACACTTTAGAGAAAGTTACAGATCTTTGTGCGTATGTTAGCATGCATATTGTTAACCAGAGTTCAATATTTGGTCATTTTTTATTGCATTAGTATAAAGTTGATGAGAAAAGTAAATACACATATCTAGGTATACCACTGAATTTCGGATTGATTCATCGTGGACTGTGGATTTTTTGGTCTAGCTTTGACTCAGCGCCATGATTTTGTGACTCTCCCATGTGGCTGTGTATCTGCTTCTGTGTGTGGGCAAACCAGCCTGTGCCTCTCTCTCCCCCTGGTGGGCACGTGGGCCCTCTTTGAGTGGTTACAAGTCAGGCTGCCAGAACCATTCTCGTGCCAGTCTTTTCGAAGACATAGCCTTTCATTTCTCTTTGGTAGAGAGGGGTGGGATAGGTGCAGGTTTCTTTTTCCAAAGTGGTTATACCAATTTACATTTTCACCAACCATCCACAGGTATTCTTATGATGTGCCACCCTTACCAACATGTGGTGACAGTCTCTTTAATTCTAGTTATTCTAGTGGTTGCTCCACAATGTCACCTTATGGGTTTTTGTTTGTTTGTTTGTTTCTAGGATAGGGTCTCGATCTAGTTTAAGTGGACCTGGAATTGTGGTCTCAGGCTGGCCTCAAACTCATGGCAATCCTCCTACCTCTGCCTCCACAGTGCTGGGATTAAAGGTATGTGCCACCACACCTGGCTCAATTGTGGTTTTAACTTGCACGTCCCTAATGAGTAAGGATTCTGAGCACCTATGACTCCTCCACCCAGGTGGGAATCTTCTTCAGAGAATCTGTACAAATCTTTTGACCTCTTCGTTTTTTATTGACTTGCCCATCTTCTGTGAATTAAATGTTTGGGAAATATTTTCTCCCAGCCTGATGGCCAGATGATTTATTTCAAAGCTGATTCATGAATTTTTTTCACTTGGAGAGTGTCTTGAAAGGAAAGACTAGAACCCTCCAAGATCCACCATAGATGGAGGACCTGGAGAAGCTGGGGGGGGGCTGCACTTTCTCCTGTGATAATATACAGTAGCTTTGGGAGCAGGGGAGAATGCTGTAAATATTAGGGGACCGATCTGGATTCTTTTGTTTGTTTGTTTGTTTGTTTTGGTTTTGGTTTTTCGAGGTAGGGTCTCACTCTAGTCCAGTCTGACCTGGAATTCACTATGTAGTCTCAGGGTGGCCTTGAACTCAAGGCAATCCTCCTACCTCTGCCTCCCGAGTGCTGGGATTAAAGGTGTGCGCCACCACGCCCAGCTGGATTCTTTTTTTTTTTAATGTGTATGCATGTACATGTGTGTAAGTGCGGGCATGCACATGCCATGGTGTGTGTGTGTGTGTGTGTGTGTGTGTAGGTCAGAGGACTATCTTGGGTGTGTCCTCACCTTGTTTCAGGCCTGGTCTTTGGTTATTCAACACTTCACCAGGGTAGCTGGCTCACAAGCTTCCCAGGATTCTCCAAACTCAGCCTCCCTTCTCACTACAGATGTACTGGGATAACAGATGCTCATGCTATTGCTCATAGCTTCATGTGGGTACTCACCCTTGCACAGCAAGTACTTTGTCCTCTGAGCCGTCTCCCCAGGCCTGGCCTGGATTCTTTAGACAGAGGGAGCCAAGGAAGCTTTCAGAGCAAGAAAGGTCCACAGCTCCATCGTTGTGACTCAAGCTGTCGCGTGGGGTCAAGTTTCCCCTTAGCCACCTGTGAGCAGCAGCCTATGCCTCATGTTGGGGATAAGACAATAAGACTCAGACTGTAAAGGAGTAGATCCTCTAGGGCCCAGCAGGTCTCAGGAAGCCTAAGGCCGGCTTGGGACCTAAGAAGCCAGAGGCTAGCCTCTCCCTCAGCCCTGGGACTCCAGAACAGTATTGGGCACCACTTCCCACTCTCACTTTTGTCACCTGTACCCTACATCCAAGTCCTTCTGGGAGTAAGAGTTTGCATGTCCTTCCTCTGCACACCTCTCCTGCAGACACTGGGTGTCTAGTCCTGGCCTGGCAGGGCTCTGTCCTCCCCCCATGGAATGCAAATTCCAGAGAGGATTTTAGCATTTTGTTCACTGCCATCACCTGGGTTTGGACTTGTATCTGGCACTTGTGGGTCCCCAGAAAGTCTTCATGGCTGAGTGCTAGAGAGGCCATGTCCCCCATCTTTCCCAGAGCGCTTGCTTAGCAACAGCTCTAGTTCCATGGGAGAAAATGGAATGAACCCAGGGGCCATCAGGAGATAAAGGGGTACACCAACCCCCCTTCCATTGTTCAGATGAGGAAACGAGGCCAAAGCCTGCACAGTGGTTGGGGAAGAAGAGTAGCACTGTCCTTGTCACTGCTGTTCTGTGAATCCCGACTGGCCCTCGGGGAGCCCCAGAGCCACTTGAAGATACTGGCAGCCAGGGGTGACTGCAAAGGCTCTGGGAGCCAGGTCACTGCTGTTTCCTTGGGCTGGAGGAACCTGATGGCCCGGCACTTGTTTGCTGGGTAATGCTGGCCTCTGCCCTCAGAGGAGAATTACAATGTAGGTCATAGCAATTTCAACCCACATTAAAACAGAATGAAATAGCTGCATTTAATTTTAATGTTTTCAACATTAATGAAGAATGTTTAAGCCTTATTTCAACATTTAATCAATATACAATATTATTAATGAGTTATTTTACATTCTTTTCTTTGAACTTGAAGTCTTTGAAATCCTGCATATATTTTTAGTTT
>PVHP010004795.1:0-12561 GCA_004024765.1 Zapus hudsonius | reverse complement strand
TGACTGTGGTGGCTCCTCTTTTGCCAGAATCTCAGGTATCGGCCTACGGTCAGTTGGTAGGGTTAGATGGGTCCCAGCTCTCTCACTGCATCCTGAAAAATACAAACACAATCTCCATCAGAGAGTGTGATCAGTGTCCCAGCCTATAATCTTAATCACCTGTGGCAAGTGACCTTGGACAGTGCAGGTCTCCCTCAGTCAGTTACACAGGTATAGACAAGGAAAAATGGAGCTGACTGTACATCAGCAATGTGTGTGTCTCATTGCGCCTCAGTTGCTGTTTAATCAAAAGGTTTGACAATCCTTCTAGTGTTCTACTTAAATGCTACCATGGTTTTTGAGCCCATTTAGATTGAAATTTGTGTCACTTGTGTCACATTGTGCTCCTGTTCTATGTCGTCCCTCTCGCTCTGTAGCTGGCGCTTCTTGTGTAAGAAGTGCCCTTGGTAGATTGTTATCTGTTGGTTTCCTCATTCCCCGAAGGTCCCTGACCACATAGGTGCTAA
Organism: Zapus hudsonius; assembly: GCA_004024765.1. NCBI lineage: Eukaryota > Metazoa > Chordata > Mammalia > Rodentia > Dipodidae > Zapus > Zapus hudsonius. The sequence goes on along the minus strand of PVHP010004795.1, from coordinate 12,055 downwards.
ACAAGCACATGGAGTTGGGGTCAGTCCTCTGTGGCACACCCTCCCTGGACAGGCTGCAGAACAGGCTGACCATTTCCTTCTGTGTCTTGTTCTAGTCCTATACCAGATGCTGACAAAGGAGCTGGAGAGGAAGAGGAAGATGAAGGTATCATGAAACTTGGTCTGCCAGCTACCCCAAAGAACTGTATCCCTCGCCGGGGCATCAGTGTCCTGGAGAAGCTGGTGAAGACACGCCCCGTGTGGCTGCAGCTGGGGCTGACCCGGGTGGAGGTGGCCGGGATGCTGCAGCGTGAGGCAGCTGGGGTGAGTCAACTCTGGCTTGGCCTTGAGGAGCTCGAGTTCTTCCTGTAGAAGCAGCTGTACTCAGCTACCTGTCTGCTCTCCCTTCTTGCTTCTGTTGCTTCTTCAGCTACAGTGACTTTCCAGAATTGGCAGTGGAGACTCTGGGGAGCCTGGGAGGTGTGGCTAGCAATGGCTTTCTGGGTATTCAGGCACCTGACACTGGACCGTGCTAACCTGCTCTGCCTTTGAGAGCTGTGTCACTGGCCAGAGAACAGAATGTCAGAGGAAACGTGGTTTGGATCCCCTTGTTTTCTAGACAGAGATAACCGGTCGTGTTTTAAGTTAGGCTTTAAATTGAGCAAATGGCACAAGCTTGTAAGCCTTGCTTTTGTCACTTTGAAATGGGAGATTTATCATGCCCTCCAGTGATGGATACAGGATGGATGGATGGATAGTAGATGGACGGATAGATAAACGAATGTATAGATGGATAAATAGGTATATAATAGATTGTGGATGGTTAGATAGGTAAATAGGTAATGTGTAGATAGATGATAGATATAAAATGTGGTTCAGAGCTACTCACACCCCTCCATACACATTTTCTCTTACATACTAGTCTTTTTTGCCAACAACATTTAATGGGTTTAACTATCTAGTGCTTTCGCCATGCTGTTCCACCACCACCTCTATCTAGTTCCAAGACCTTCTCATCATTACAAAAGAAAACCCTGGGGCTGAAGAGATGGCTCCGTGGTTAAGATGCTTGCCTTAAAAGCCTAAGGACCTGGTTCCATTCCCCAGTACCCATGTAAAGCCAGATGCACAAAGTGGTGCATGCATCTGTAGTTTGTTTGCAATGGCAAAAGGCCCTGGTGTGCCCATACTCAATCTCTCCCTATGTCTGCCTCATTATCACTGTCTCTATGTTTCTCTCAAATAAATAAATAAAATATTTTTAAAAGAAAAACCTTGACCCTAATTAGCAGGTCCTGTTCACTTCCCTTACCCACCCCAGAGTCTCCCATCCGCTTTCAGAAATTAATGGGCAGAGTGGGTGCTGTCATCTCCGCAGCATCTCAGCCTGTAGCAGAAGTGTTCCCCATGTCCAGGACTCTCCCACGGTCTGCTTGGGACCTAGAGCATGGGTTGCTTCTTCCTAGGGGACACAGTGAGGAAGTAGTAAACCTGGGATTTGAACCCCAACCCTCTGAAGGCTCCTGGGTTCTATAGCATACCATTTCTGATTTCATGACATGGAATCCTGCCTCCCAGCCATTTTCACTAGAGAGCAATAATGGTAGTTTTCTGTCTCCCAGGAATAGCAGTCAGTGGTCATAAGTACTTGGGGCTCAGTTTGTTAAGGGACTTGGTCACCCCAGAGCAAAGAAGATCCAGCCAGCCAGCATTTGTAAAATGCAACTAGAATGACTGGAACCTGTGTGGCCTCCAGTAAAGTCCAACTCCTTTGTCATAGAGCAAAGGGCTCTGGGGACTCCAGTGTCCTGCTCAGCCCATCCCCATGTCAGCCTGGGTGCAGATGCCAGAAGGCCATGGAGCAGATGGCAGGGAGGAAGCAGAGGGATGTCTTACCTGAGACATCACCAAAAGTTTCCAGTCTTAGAGTGACTGAGCTCACACAGCATCCCAGTCATCCTGCCTAGGACATTCTGATGAGATTTGATCCCCTCTGCTTGGGAGGTTGAAGTTCAAAGCAAGCTGAGTGTGTGTGTAGATGAGGCTATGTTAGGCTTGTGGTGAGAGAAATGAGTAGGGGCCCCAGCGTACACTGGGGTGGTGTGAAAGATGACCACATTGTCAGCAGTGCTAGGGCTGGAGTGGATCTCAGTGGCCCTGGGTACGCTGCTCTCTTCAAAAACCAAACTGCACATGACACTTCTGGTGACAGAGGGTTTCTAGGGGAGTGCTTGTCAGCATCATCCAGCACTCTGCACACTGCAAATACCATCTTGCCATCAAATGGGCCGGCTCAGTCCCATTTCACAGCCACAAGAAGGCCTGAGTTTGGGCTTCCCCAACACAAAGCTTCGGAGCCACTGATGTCCTGTGTCTGGGCCCCAGGGAAAGGGAGCAGGAAGGGTGACCAGAGAGGAATTACCCCTGGGAACATTGGAGCTGAATCCTGCTGGGGACTCTGGGAGCTGAGGCTGAGCACACACCAAGGCCCAGGAGTCGTGGTCCTGTTCTCCAGCTCATGACCATCACGAGGCTGTGGTGTTTAATATTTCATTTTCCAGCCCCTCTCTCTGCCCCATGTGAGAACAGATGTCTACCAGGTATAGGCCTGAAGCAAAGAGGTAGTGTTGGCTACGGAGGTCTGGCTGCTGGGAGTGAGGGAACTTGCCCCAGCTAGTGAGAGGCAGGGCTGAGATGGGAGCCCGGCCCTCCGGAAAGGCATCGTGGGAAGGGAGCAAATACGGTCATCCTCCTATCACAGCTGCCCGTTCAATTATGGATGGAAAATATTCAGGGAAATCATCGTGTCTGCCTTGAATTTGCACATGCTCTGTTCTCTAAATGACACTGACCACTGCTCATACAGCATTTTCATTTGCGCTGAGATGACGTGGGATTTGGAGATGGTTTAGGGTGTCGGAGGATGGGAGGGGGTTGTTAGCAAACTCAGCTGTGTTGCATAATGATGGGGCTGTGTTCTAAGAAATGCTTCACTTGGGTTCATTGTCATCGTGCCAGTATGCTGGAGTGCACTCACGCAAGCCAGGGTGGCTCTTTGCCCAAGGCTATTTGGCGGCCCTCATGGCATTTCTGTCGGGTAGCTGTCATCAGTTCCCCTTTCCAGGGAGGCACAGAGCTGTTGACTCATTTGCCTCAAGTCACTCAGCTTGTAGGAGTGGGGCTAAAGAATAGTTCAAGGAGTTCCAGGCCAGTCTGCGCTACAGTGGGAGACCTTGTTCTCAAGAAAAATGAAACAAAGTGTCTTCAAGAATGCTGCAAAAGCCCTTTACTATACAACACATTACACACAGGTGTCTGAAATTCCAAGAATACAGTGGAATGACACAGACACCCCTGTGCTATGACAGTACTCAGAGACCTCTTACAGCAGTGAGGAAGCACCCTTCATCACATCTTGAACCAGCCCCCTGGTCCCCAAGGTCTGGGTGACTGCCTCCCACTTCCGCTGCAGCCTTTTCTCTGATAAAGCACTGGGAACACAGTGGCCCAAAAGCCTCCTTTATTTCCTCTGCACTCAGGCTGCTTGCTATTTTAGCTAGAAAAGTTGCAAGGATAGAACAGAGTGTATTCTGCCCTCAAGCGGACTCTCTTGTTGTCAGCCTCCTGCAAAGTGTCTCAGGGGACATGTCCTGTCTCAAGGAGGCTCTGTGACACTTTCACAATGACACAGGTGGTGGCTAGAAGCCGAGCTCTAGATGGAGCTGAACCAGGAGACCCAAGAAGGAAGCTTGGCTGTGGGTTGGGGTGGGTCAATGGAGACACAGGTGTTTTGGTGTCATTTGTTTCTGCCTGATGATAGTAGATGTCATCATCTCCATTGACAGATCAGAACACTGAGGCTTATGAAAGCCACACAGTTACCAGGGTCACAGAGCTGGTAACTAGCTCACCGGGGCCATGGGAAAGCTACCCAGAGCTTCTGTCTTCTCCCCTTCCTCCAAGCAACATGAGCAAAGTGGAAAAGTCTAGAAATAGTGTGAAAAAGACCAGTAGATTGCAGGGCACATGAAGGGTAACCTCAGGTGACGCTGGCAACCATAACTAGTGATGGAGCTCACCCTGGGGAGAGACCAGTGCAGGCAGTGGAATGAACATACAGCCATATTGCATCATGAGGCAGGCCCCCTGCAGGCCTACCCCAGCACCAAGCCAACAGCTTCTACTTTACTCTTTTTATTCTTTCCTATTTTACTTCTTGGGGAAAATGTCCCAGAGGTAATGGCCTCTCTTGGGAAATACTATCCAGAGGCTTCTTTGCCAGTCACAAACTGTTAGTTTACAATGTCCTTTGCAGTCTTGGCTGGCCCTGCCCTGTCTCACCCTTCCTTCCCAGGTGACACTATCTGGAATGTCCCTAGTCTCCTGGGGCACACTGGCCTGGGACGGGAAATGGCTTGGCCACTGTCCTTTTCCCACCACCCTCACTCTTCCTCTGGGCTCTGTGTCTTCCTGGATCAGGCCCTGAATGCCTGGCTGGAATTTGTAAGACCAGGAGTGTGGCCAAACTGGGGAGGGCTGGTTGGGGAGCAGGGCCACAGGGACATCCCCAAGCGTGGGAGGCTCTGGAAGAAACTTGTTAGGCTCCAAATTCTGCTACATGACTACTGGTTACTAATCTTACCACGACACTGTTGTATCAGCTTCATGTGAAGGCAGTGTTGCTAGTTAAACATGACAGGGGGCTGGAGAGATGGCTTAGCGGTTAAGGCACTTGCCTCCAGTGCCTAAGGCCACGGGTTCAAATTTCCAGGACCCACATAAGCCAGACCCACAAGGTGGTGGCCCTGGTGTTCTCTCTCTCTCTCTTTCTCTTTCTTTCTCTTTCTTTCTCTCTCTGTATCTCTGCTTGAAAATGAATAAATAAAATATTAAAAAAAAGTTTTTTAAAAATTTTAAAAAAAGGGCTGGAGAGATGGCTCAGCGGTTAAGACACTTGCCTCTGGTGCCTAAGGCCCTGGGTTCAATTCCCCAGGACCCACATAAGCCAGACCCACAAGGTGGTGGCCTGGTGTTCTCTCTCTCTCTCTCTCTCTCTCTCTCTCTCTCTCTCTCTCTCTCTCTCTCTCTCTCTCTCTCTGTATGTCTGCTTGAAAATAAATAAATAAAATATTTAAAAAAAATTTTTTAAAAAAAACATGACAGGGATGTATGTCACCACTACTGATTCACAAAAGCTGGCAGGCACCACCTCCCCAGTTAGACCCAAACCCCATTGCATTGGATCCCAGGACCCCACTGCTCACGCTAAATCTATGGGGAATATCATTGCCCCATTTTGTAGATGAGGAAACTGAGGTGCAGAGCGGCAAGTCATGCTTGAGATCACAAGGGAGGAGGTACTGGGGGCTGAGGTTGCGCTCAGACCCTTGGACCCTAGATCCTGAATGTGACCTCCCTTGGCCTTGCCATCCTCTGGAGGTCTTGCTCTCCATGCGCCCTCATAGCTCTTCTGGGATAGACATCCAAGTATTTTTGGAGCCGAGGAGGGAACGGAGGTCTCAGCTTTCCCCACAAGCAGGGCAGGGTGGAGAGCACAAGAGATCCAGGAGCAAATGCGGGAAAGGGGAGAGGGAATTGCCAGCCTCTCAACTCTATTCTAGATGTTTCCACCAGCCCTTGGCTCTCTGCAGAAACAATGCTGGGTCCCCATCACAGATGCATCCTACACACTATCCTGAACTTGAACTGCCCCCAGGATGTCTTTCAAACAGAAGTCACTTTGTTTCTTCTACAGAGGTCAAGGTCAGCCTGCCCTCCTTGCCCACTTAGACCCATGGGAATCAAAACTGTTCCTGTGTGAATGAGTACGTGGGGGAGGGTGACATAACAGAAAATACAGATGGTCTTTGTCCCCAGTTCTTGGTGAGAGCTTCAAAACCCTGGGAATTCCCTAAGGCAGAGGTCTGTCATTCATAAGCACCCCTTCTGACCAGGATTAAGGTTATTCTAACAGGAAGCTCTGGGAAGCCCTCTGTGTCAGAGGAAGGCCACAAAGATACATGGAGGATTCCAGAAGTGGAAATTCCAGTCCCACCCCTGGCCTGGGGGAGGTGAGCTGAGTTGGGATGGGCTCCTTCCTGTTGCTGCCTGTGATTTTAATAACTCCTGGGCCATGAAATCTTTAAATGTGGCCGGGTATGGTAGCACTGTAATTCCAGCATTTAAGAAGTAAAACTAGGAGACTCAGGAGTTCAAGGCCATCCTTGGCTGCATAGTGAGGCCAACTGGGGATACATGAAGCCCTGTTTCAAATAAGCAAACATACATACATACATACATACATACATACATACATACATACATACTGTTGTCGTCAACTTCTTGTTTCTGGCAGAAAGAACCTAACCAAAAAGAGCTTGTGGAGGAAAAGGTTTATTTTGGCTTACAAACTAGACAACAAGCAAGCATCTCTAACCGCTTAGCCATATCTCCAGCCCACTATTAGTCATTTTTAACACCTCTTGGTGTAACCCTATATATCCAGCTACTTAGAAGGCTAAGGCAGGAGGATTATAAATTCAAGGCCTGCCTGGGCTAGAGAGTGAGTTCAAGGCTAGCCTTGGAAATTTAGTGAGACTCTGTCTCAAAACAAAGAAAAATAAAAAATAGAACCGGGCGTGGTGGTGCACGCCTTTAATCCCAGCACTCGGGAGGCAGAGATAGGAGGATCGCCATGAGTTCGAGGCTACCCTGAGATTACATAGTGAATTCCAGGTCAGCCTGGGCTAGAGTGAGACCCTACCTCGAAAAAAAAAATAATAATAATAATAATAATAAAAATAAAAAATAAAGAGAGCAGGGGATGTCACTCAGTGGTAGAGTGCTTCCTTAACATGCACAGACCCTAGGTTCAATCTCTGGGTGGGTGGAAAAAGAGAAAGAATTTGCTTGTTTTGTTTTTACAAGGGGGAAAAAAAAGCCTCTGTCCAAAAGCCACATGAGCTGAAATTCAACCAATTCCAGAACATCAGGACTTCTAAGCGTGGGCCTGAACCACCACTTGAGAAGCCGCGCTTCAGCAGTGGGCGAAGGGCTGGGAGCTGTGTGCAGCACCTGTGAGAAACACCAGAGTTGGTCTGCTCGGGTGGGGAAGATGAGAAATCAGGACTTCAGGAGTCTCGATTTGGATGTGGTCCTCATGGCTCTGGGGGCACTCACCTACATCCTTGTTCCAGAAGCCCTCTGGGTGATCTCCATCTCACTGTTGCTCCCCCCTAACCTGCACCCACGTCTTTGAGTCATAAAACCACCTGCTTCCATTTCAGATGTTCCTGGTTTGTTGGGACAGCAGCTTGAAGCGTCTGGTGCTCTGTGTCCACTTCCCTTCCCTGAATGACAGCTCCTCAGAGGTGCTGGAGTACCCCATCAAAGAAGAAAAATCCAGTAAGTTCCTGCTTTTCCCTCCCAGCTGCTGCAGATGTGGTACCTACCAGCCACAAACTCTCCTCTGTGTCCACTGTGTTAAAATTTACAAGGGTGATGCTTGGTCAGGCTTATTCTGAACTCACCTTATCACTTAAAAGTCAAGTTTACCAGTGCCTACCTGTAATTCCAGCATTTGGGATACTGAGGCTAGAGGATTATCACAAGTTGGATGCCAGCTGGGTCTACATAGTATCAGGCCAACCAGGGTTACATAACAAAACCCTGTCTCAAAACAAACAAACAAAAAAGTCAGTCCAGCCAGTATACAGATGTTGGAGAAAGGGGAGAAAATGAAAGGACATGAGTTATTTAGTCCAAGGTCCCAGCGACAGTCAGCACATTCTCAAACTATGATCTCGGACATATTGTTTAACATCTGCAATTTGGCTTTCTCTTCTGTCAAATGGACTGTTTATATCCCAGAGCCTTTGTGAGGGTCAAATGGATAGGTACCTCAAAAGACAAAAATCCTGGGGGTTCTTATGACTGCCAGAGCAAAATTGGGCTGAGGGTGAAACTGTTTGGGGGTCTTCAAGTCAGGCTGTCCTGGAACTGTCTATACAGTGTACATTTGCCTTGTACTCACAAACCCACCTCAGGCTTCCTGGTTCTGGTATTACAGGCATGCAACACCACGCCTGATTTCCAGGGTGCATTTGTATCAATCTAAATAACATGCTTAAGTTTAGGCCCATTCTGGGCTGCTGGACTCAGCCATCTGAGCCAGCTTCCCCCTCCTCTCAGGGGCCATGTGTACCCATGGCAGGATTTAAAATCCAAAACGCCTGTGGCAGATATCTATGGAATCTTACAAGCACCAGCTGACATCCTTAGAAATGGCTCCAGGGTGTTTCCTGAAGCTTTTTACCCTTGGTCAGCAGCAGACTGACAGCAATTAGAGAGGCTTCATTAAATATTCCTGGTCAAGGCATGGATAAGTAAGACAGGTCTTGGCCTTGAGGCTCTGCCATCAGGTTGGAGAGCGTGGTGGCCACACTAGGGCAGGAGAGAAACATCTCTTGCCTTGCAGTGTGTCGGGTGTTACAACAAAGGGACCATGTGGCCCATGTGGCCGACAAGGAGCATAGAGGGCACAGTTCTTTGTGGAGAGGCTCATGGGATTGGTGTCTGAAAGGAGGGGTCATTTGAGCTCTGTCTTGAAGGCGAGGAGGTGAATGTATTAGTTTAAGGCCAATTTTCTAGATGGTGAAAACAGACAGAGCTGGTTCCTTCTGCTGGGAGAGGTCTTTTCATAGACCCAAGCCACACAGCATGAGCAAAACACCCCTTCATGGACTCACCATGCATAGTTACAGAGTGTGCAGCCCCTGGCAGGGGCAGACAGCACCTGCTTCTCAGTACTTCAGGTGGAGGGATGAGTCACTGTGAGAGTCACAGCATGGGGAACGTGGATGCATGGAAGATCAACTATCTGCTGCAACGACAGAATAAATGTAGTCTTGAAAAAGCAGTGTGAGTGCACTTGGATTTTTTTAAATCAACTTTTGATCGACAATTCAACAATTTTCATATCTGTACCTACTGTGCTTTGACCATAATCCCCTCCCATGACCTTCTTCTATCCCCTTCTCTCAGCCCTCAGCACTTGGACTTTAAGAAACTGCCAGAGCTTGCTAGAATGTGTGAGGCCCTGGGTTCAGTCCCTAGTAACATACACACATAATCATTGGCTGCCTGGGCTACAAAGAAAAATCTCTTCCCATTTGTTGAAATGCTTGTTTGTGGTTTAATAGTGTAATGATGAGCACTCTGGACTCTGAAATACATATCTGTATCACTATAATGCATACTGTGTAAACTGGGGCTTTGTATCATGTTGGAAGTGGCCAAAGAAGTATGTGTAATTGTTTTTATGTGTATTTTTAAATTTTTATTGATTTAAAAAAAAAAAGAAAGGAACTTCCAGGATTCTGCTTGCTCCCTGGCTCGGGGGATGGAGAGTGTGGGGCTAGGGAAAATAGTATTAGTTTATATGATCAACTTAAATGAGTTGCTGTGGAGTGGAGGGGTCAGGTGGAGCTCTCAAAAAGGGGATGGGGTGTTATAGGTTTCCTAAGCCACCTGGGTACACTTCTGGGTACCCAGAAGAGGGGGTTGTTTAGGAAGCCTACTGCTCCTCAAGGAGCTGGGTGCTTTCTCATCCAGCCAGGGAAAAGTGTTAATCACAGGTGTCTCTGGGGTCCCAGGGACCCTGATTATGTTTGGGACTCCAGTAGAGATGATCAGCAGGCCAACTGCTCATGGCCTAGAGTCTAGGGGGATAGTCATGCCTTGAGCAACCAGCTTTCTGGGACTAAATGGGAGACACTAGTTGTCTCCAGGCTTTTAAGAGCCCCAGTCCCAGCTGTGTGCTATCCTGTGAAGGGTGTTTTGTTTCAAAGTCTGGCCCTGGAGGCTTCTTGGGAAAGAAAAGGGGGAGGAGGCTGGCCCAGCTGCACCTGGAGTTCCTTTGACCCATGCACCTTTCCTACCTGCCCACCTGGCCTCAAAGGCCCTGTTGTCTAGGTCGCTGTGCCCCAAATACCACATGACCCCTGGAAACCAAGGTGGCACATCTGATTTCATGTCCCATTTCCACTTAGGAGCCTGTCAAAGGCTAACCAGAACAAGACAGTACTTAAAGAGCCAAAATAAATTGTGTTCCAAACCATTGCAACAAGGAAAACGAGCTCTCGGGATACAAGTGGCCAATTCCAGATTCAACACCAGCAAGTGGGAATTGATGGTCGAGGAAAAGTCAGTGGATGGAAAATAACCTGGGAAATCAAGCGATGAGATTGTGTCTCAACTGACCAAGCAGGATACTTAGCAGACCTCCCCACAGCCCTAGGAGATAGCAGAGAGCAAGAAACCTGATCCACTACAGAGGGTGATCCAATGGGCTGTTTAAACTGGCTCATCAGAATTCTTGTTAAAACTGGATTTTACAAGGAATTGTGCAGAGGAACCTCATGAAAGTAGAGTCAAAGCTGGGGGACAAACCAGGACATTCAAATAAAGACAAGTGTTCTAGATTCTTGTCCCCACCACACCACACCCCAGGGCCCTGTGCCTTTTAAAGCTCTAAAAGCCTCAGTGCTCTAGGCTGGGGAGATGGCTCAGTAGATGAATCACTCACAGCTCAAGCTGGAGTAAGTATCTGAGTTCCATCTCTACGTCCCTTTGTAAAAAGCCAGAAGCTGTGGCAGGCTTCTGTAATACCAGCATGCTGATGCTGACTGTGGGCTAGGAGAATTTTCTGGAAGCTCTCAGCTAGTACAGCAGAGAGCAGCAGAGTGGGAACCTGGAGAAATGCTGCCTCAGATGAGACAGTAACGTGGAGAACTGATGTAAAGCTGTCCTTTGACACACACTCACACACATAATCATTAAAAAAAAAGTAGGACTGGAGAGATGGCTCAGTGATTAAGGCACTTGCCTCCAGTGCCTAAGCCCCTCCCCCCCCCCTCGTTCAATTCCCCAGTACCCACATAAGCCAGACCCACAAGGTGGTGGCCCGGGTGCACTCTCTCTCTCTCTCTCTCTCTCTCTCTCTCTCTCTCTCTCTCTCTCTCTCTCTCTCTCTCTCTCTCAATCTCTCTCTCTGCTTGAAAAATGAATAAAATATTTTTTAAAATCATTTAAAAAATAAAGTGTTCAGCTTTGCTCAGAAGATAACAAACCCAAACTAAAGTCTTCTTTATAACCTACGCCTTCAATCTTCATTTACTACAGTACACCATGTCCACACATTTGTATGTGTTTATTTGCTCATCACCTAGATTATTCTTCTGCTCCCCAAACCTCCTTCCCTGAGGTCGACTGCCAGGGCAAAGCCCTCTGGCCTGCTTCTCTGCCCAGGCGACTTGCTGTTCCTCTCCTGATCTATTTTGTGTCATCCCTGGCATTAGACCCAATACAAACTGTGGAAGCCAGACATCCTGCTCAAAACCCAGCTCTGCCTCTTGCTACCTGTGTGACCAGAGACAAGGAACTCTGTCTCTCCAGCCCCTAGCGTTCTTATCTGTGAGTTAGGGTTAATGGATAATGATGTGCCTCCCTTGGAGGTCGCAGGAGGAGTCAGTAAGTCTAGATTGCCCAAGACATGAGAGACACTGTGGCCGAGATGGCTACAGCTGTGGTAGCCAGAGAGGAAGTAGACAAGAGAAAGGCCCAGACCTGGAATTGAAGCTTCTGGGCTTTCCCACACAGAACGGAGGCGAGGGAAAGAGCTAGGGAAGGCCCCGAAAGTGAGTGGTCAGCCTCAGCTGTGGCGCTGTGATGTTTCTTTTGACCACATCTGCATTTCTGGGCTCTGGGGGTGCCCCCTGGTTACTTAGGAAAAGCTTCTTTGAAAACCCCTGAGCCAGTCAGTCGGGCCTGTTTCGCAGTGGTAAGAAATAACCCTGAACACCAGTGGCTGGATTTCTTTCTTTTTTTTTTTTTTTAAATTTATTGTCCATAATGAGTTACAACATTTAGTGGGCAAACAATGAGTTGTTATCCCCAATTCCCCGCTGCCCTCCCCTCCCCCCTCCACTGGATAACCTCCTCCATGGGTCGTCTGGATCAGTCCTTGTGACAGGGGACCATGGATAGCCTAGTATTCAGCCAGGTTCTCCTGGCCATG